>JAWWEQ010025595.1:0-26035 GCA_035583055.1 Torymus tubicola | reverse complement strand
ATTGAACTAACTAGTAACTTACTAACCACAAGCATAACTGTAAAAGAGGAACGAATAAAAAATCACGTAATAAGCAATTGTGATGAATGCGCTTACCAGAAAGTCTCTGGCATTAAACACATTCATTTTATCATGGGGCATTACATGCCCAGCTAGGCTGAGCAGTTTTGAAAAAATAACATACGCCAGGGTCAGAAATGCACCCACAGGATATTACACAAAAGCCAGAGCAATGTTAGTAAGATACTGGTAAAGTTAGCAGCTATATCTTTATTTATATTACAAAAATGTTTTCTTTGTTATTGTTTAAAGAGTATATATTTATATTATTAACTAACTCAATGACTAATATATAACTTTGTTTAATAGGCTTTTATAACACTGCCAAAAATACGATAAGACTCTGTCTATTATTATTGAATAATAAAACAGAAGCTTTTTCTGACACTACTCTACCAAAAATTTGTTATATTTTACAAATCATTACTTTTTAGTTTTAAGGTAGTTTTAAGGAAATCGGACCAGCGAAAAGGAAATTTTTTCCTTTGCTGGATTACATTTTGTAATGTAATGTAAATTATGTATAATAATTACTAATGTATTTTGTAATCTATTGTTCTTTACTCTGGTCAAATAAGTAAATAAAATAAATAAATAATGAGTCCTGTATTTTAAGATGTTTCTGCAAATGGTCTTTTTATCTCCATATTCAAGGTAGTTATTGTCTAAAATGGACTGTTTTTTATAAAAATGTTGTCTCCCTTTTTATTATTAGCTTTATGAATATTTGGTTACAAAATGATAAGCTGTTTTTTTTAATAGTGTTATAAGCTGTAAATTGAGAATTTTTCTTACTGTATTTTTAATAGACTACAACTTCCTGGGGAATCAATATTTTTTAACAAAAGAAAGCTGATATTAAAGTTTTTTTTTAGCAACTTTCATATACCTTCATGGCAATTTTCGTAATTCAAATATTCAAACAAAGCGACGATAAAGAAAAGAGACAATTTTGATGACAAATAATTTATTTTCGAAAAACTAATTGCTTCGAATGTTAATATCGTTTCAATTTTTCGATAATCTTGAAATGAAGAAACAGAGAGAGATGAGGGTTTTCTAAAACAAACAGCGTCGATGAACAAATAAACTTTTTTACGCGAGAATCTGTGACGCATGCATTTGCATTTCAGATTCATAAGCGATTACTCCTGTACGATAAGATTGCCAACTGGCTTTCTTCGTATATGTCTGGCTTGGCGGTAAGATGGAACAGGAATAATTCCGTGAATGGGCAATCGTTTTTGAATAAGAGAAAGAACTTAGAGAAAGAGCGAGAGAAAGAGAGACCACAAGCATTCAGTGTTTTATCGAGGATCTTGAAAGACGAATGCCTATACAAGTTTGCTTTTGTTCAAGGAAGGAGGTGCGTCACGAGGTGAATCGTGTATGTTCGGGCTACACATAGTATGGGACAAAGTGAAGCGTAGAAGTGTCATAAGCAAGTGAAAACATATTAAGACGAAAAAAAGAATAAGCTTCTTTTAGATCTTAATATTATTGGAAAATATTTGCATGTAGTCAAAAAAACTTTGTTCAAAAATCAATTCTTTTGAACGATTTGCCTTTGTCCATTCGTGCCCTCAGGAATATATTTTTGTGAAAAATAAACTTTGGTGATATATTTGTAACTATACAGGGAAAAATAATAATAACTAAATTTAATCGCTCTGCAACTGAAAAATAAACATTTAAAAAATCGACTCACCCCCTAACTACACACACACGCACACGCGCGCACGCACACACATCAATAGACGATTTTTAAATTTTAACAAAACTTAAATTTTTAACTTTTACAAAATTTTGTTATAGAAGAAAGCAATATTTCTCTGTATTCTTGTGACGAGGAGTTGTTGAAACTTTAAATAATAAAAAGTGATGTCCTTCCGTAACACATTGATTTTTTCGAAAAGTAATAACAAGTTTTATTTATGGTTCAATTTGATTAGACAAATAAATATAATGACTGTAAATAAAAGCTTTAATAATATACTTACGCAGAAAACGGCAGTCGGAATCAAAAGGGAAGATTTACTTACGTTGATAAAGTGGAGTAGCAAGAACACTAGAAGATAATAAAGAAATTATAATGAACGACAGAAAAAAGAAGAGCATTGTTGTAAGAGGGGTATACAGTGCACACGTAACACAGGTGGCCTGTCTTCGTACCTTCACGCACCACTAATTTCTTTTACATTATCCGCACACGAGGCCACTAAACTCCCCCGCGTACTAGTACCTCGTTTACCCCTCCAGTATTGTTCTTCGCTCCTTCACCCTCGCTCTCCTTCTCACTCTCACTTACCGCATTTATTCTCTAGTTGTGTTTTTGTCTACCCTGGCGTGCACACAGAATGAGATTGCTCACTCTCTTTTTCTCTTTTTCTGTCCTTCCCTCTCTCTGTTTCGACGTCAAAAAATGTTGCTCTACTTCCCATTGGCTCGGTGAATAATATCTGCTTCTTCTCCTCCTTCGTCTCATGAACTGATGCTTGGACGGTTCAAGGAAGTAAAGAGAAAGAGAAAGAGAAGGAGAGTGAGAGTCTCGACGATACACATCGGGAATGATCTCTGATTCTCAAACTGACATGTATACAAAGGTGGTTTCCAATCGCATGCAACTAGACTAGAGGTTTTGTAAAGAAATAAAATTTGTATACCTGTATGTAATGATATACCATGTAACTCTATTCAAAACTTCGTAATGTAGATAAAAACATTTTTTTTTAATGAGCTAATCAAAGTCTTTTTACAGAAGGATTTCAAATAGTTCTATTGATTACTACTACTAGCTTAAAGTTAAAATATACCATGTAAGAGATCTTTTATAAATCGAAAATCAATTTGACTATAACATCATATTGACATCGATGTAATATACATTTTTCTGTTTTTTATGTATAACCACATAAGTCTACTTTTTTTGAAAATCGAGAAAATCTCAGATTTTGTTCCTTTAAATAGATCTTCTTCAATTGAGCGCCCGGATGACCGTTGGACAATACTTTTACCCGTCTTCGAGCGCTCGGCGAGTTATCGAATCCGGGCGCTCAATTGAAACTGCCTATCATCTAAAACGTAACAACATAAGTTTATATAATATTATGATTAATCGTAGTTGTGATGTACTTTATATACTCTTTTCTAATAAAATATGTACAATAACTAGATCGTATTTCGAGAGTTTTCAAAATTCTAGTACTTACCACGTCTTTTACATATCGTTCGCGTTGTTTAACATGTGCAGTATGCCAAATGATCGTGAATTTAATAGAAATGTCAGGAAAATAGGATTTTTCTTTAGTTAAGCAATAAGAATTCATTGAACAAATGTGAATTTTGTAATTTATTTATCTGTATCATAATTAAATTAAAGAATATACACCAAAATGAATGAGAATAGCACTATTAAATAAGTCCGCAGTTTTCGGCACAATGACATAAGTTCATGCTTTTTTGAGTTTTTAACGCATCAGAAAATGAATAGCCTACTCATATTACCATAAATAAGTGTTTTGAATATATTATTAGTACAGTATCGCAACTTATTTTGTTTCTTCCAATCTTACATATAAATTTGAACATTAAAACCCTTGTTTCTCAGAAACTTGAAAAGTGGATTAATGTGGTTATGCCTTCAAGCCACAATATATTTTACGTGTTTTTTTATTTATTCCAAGTAGACTAAATCAAGTAACTCTAGTATTATAGTTGTCATTGATTGTAAAATATCGATTATAAGAAATAAAAGCCATTTCAAACATTAAACTCTACTAAATCTCGAATGATAATATTGTATTAAAAAAAATGTAACAGTCAAGGCCTCTGCTTGCGTTCTTTAACGAAAAATCAATGCTTTATGGAACAACACGATCGCCATAATACTGTCAATTAGGCATATACTTTTCGAACCCCCTCAATTTGGCAAAGAAAAAAAAATAGACTCTGATGTATTTGAAATGGAGTGAAGATAAAGCCATCAGCAGAATATCCGAGCGGAAAAATCTCGACATGCAAAGTCACGTGTGGCCCTCAAGGGATGCTCACGCAGCCACACGCTCGGGAGTCGGTACGTTTACTCGGCATTTTTTTATGTGCGCATGTATACATACATACATAGTTCGGTAACGGACAGATAGATAGGAGAGGAAGCGCGCACGCGTGCGTGTCAAAGAGCGAGCGCATCGATTCCGCGGGGTAACGCGCTCCAATCGCACGATGCGTGGGGTCGAGCATTGTCCGCGAGAGAACGATTGTCGCGTTCGGATTAGTATTTCAATTATTTGCACTGCTGTGCTGTGTGAAAGTGGAATACGTATGAGCCGAGTGAGGGTTCGAGTGGCGACGCATGCCCTTGTTTACACGCAGTCGAAGGCGCGAGTCCGTGTGGTAATCCGACCGAGTGTCGGCAAGACTTTATCCCTGTCTTACCGACCGGGGCACGTCGCAAGGGTTGCCGGGGCCGCGGGCTGTGCGTCAACGACCGAGGGGCTTACGGCCACGCCAAGAGCCGTGAGAACTCGCAAATTGATTTTAAACCCTTTTTGTCTTTTCAGCGGCGTTGCGGGCCGAGCGCCGATGCTCACTTGGAAACTACTCTCTCATCTTTCTTGAAAAATATTGAAAACGAACGTTCGCGAACTAACAAAACTGCTGCGTTTCGATATTTAGGCCATCTGAAATATTTGGCAAACTTTTAGGTTCCAAGTGATGTAAGATATTTGAATTAAGTAGTCTAAATTAGAATAAGTATAAAAATTCACTTATAACATGTCAATATTTGGAAAGTAGAAAGTCGTTCATTACGGATAACTGAATATCTATACTTATTATATTAATACTCATCGACTGCGTGACAGTGCTGGATGATAGTATATTCTTTCAATGAAACGATAATTGTTCAATAATGTATGGCATTTAATATTTAGATGTTAGACTTGTTTTTCTTTTAACAAACACAAAAATATATATTTTATGTTGTGTCGCTTGTTTGCCTATGATGAATTGTTTACACATAACCGCCTAATAATTTATAATAATGAATTATTGATTAATACAATTTTATTTCGTCAATAATCTTAAGATAATAACTATACCCTATATAGAGGCCCTGTACCGCAGAAAGGATTTTACAAAGAAAATTTTATTTTGTAATAATAATATGTACTTAATTATAAGAAGTATCATGTTTAAATCTAATAGAGTTTATTTTTAAAGAAAAATTAGGATTCCTTTTAAAACGGAATTTCTGGTTACTAATATTACTAGTAACTGTAGATTTATATAAAGTACAGGGTTTAAGCTATAAATCAGTGAAAGTCCGTCATAATTGTTTAAATCAGATTTCTTATTTAGCATAAAGTGAAATATTTTATTATATCTTGATGAAATCAGATATTAATAAATATTAATCAAACATTCATGATTTGGTTTAAATGATTATTTAAATTCACATATACTAAATTATGAAAGATCAAAAGTAGAATTTTGTAGATTGTGTAGTATTATACAATTTTGTAGGAGAACAGAGTCTAAACTTCACTTGGCTTTACTATAAACTTTATATATATATCAAATCAATAATTAATTTAATGACAGAATCAAAGTTTGGAGCTGCCAAGTGTCAATGAACTTGTAGAAATTATTTTAAATATACGACGGAACTTTAATGAATTTACGTTTATTACGTTTATTATCTTTCCACTTTACGAAGTTATTAGTAGTTGTAAGTCAGAAAAAATAATTTTGTAAAAAAATAGCATTCTATTTTCAGATGACAACAGAAGTTAAAAATCAAAAAATAGACTTCTGATCAGAAACTTTCGTTCTAATAAATTGACATCAGCTTTTTAGTGTATTATAAGCTTGATGTTTAATATATCAATTTTAGATATTCAAACAACTAAAAAAGGATGATTACTTGTACCTCGTTTTTATAATACTCATATAGTAATATTTACAATCTCTGTAAATGGTTTTCTTTTGTATTTGGTGCCTTATAGTAACTACTTTGCCGACATTAAAATAAAGTTGCTACGTATACATCCGTGATATGCTTGAGTGTGTATATATGTAGTGTGGCCATAGGGGAACGACAGTCGCGCACGTGTGCGCGCGTGATCACATTCAGAGGGATACAACGCCCGCGGTAAAATAACTTTCCGAGGACCAAGGACGTTCAGTGCTCCTGGTCAAGCTTCGCCATTTTTCTTTTACTCGGTTTTTCCCTTTTGTTTTCGTTCCAGTGGTCTGATCCAAACCAAAAAGTTGGTGCGTTGCATACCTAGACGGTTGCTCGGTTGTTTGGCTGATCGACTGGCGCCAGGCTACAAAAAGCCAGTTTGGTAATTTTTTTGCAGAACGAGATGGAAGGGGAATCCAATCGAGCTCGCGAACTAGAGGCTTGCATATGTTGAGGGTATTGTCAAAGACGTGCAGGACGTCAACGACTCTTGTTACTTTGTTGAACAGGCAGTTTCGGCTTATTTATATAGGAGTATAGTTGTTACAGGAACTTTATAGCTACGAGCAAGAGTTTCATTTTACTATAAATAGGGTGATTTGCATTTAGTTTTTCCTACCTATTTAATTTATTAAATGAGTTACTAAATATCAGGAAATTCATTCTGAATTTTTATAAAGATACCCGATGTCGCCTGATAGTCTGAAAACTCTGATAGTTACTGAAATTTTTGAAATATTATTCCCGATAAATATATTTTAATATTCGAGTTTTAAAATTGATGTTCAGAATTTAAAATTTAAAAACAAACAATAGAAAATTAAAAAGAACGTTTGGCTAAAAATGAACGATTACAAAAACCTAAAAAAATGTGGTGTGAACTCATTGGTACGTAGTTTTCTCAATCTTAGTTTGCTGATTTAATATAAGTAATCAAAAATAAAATATCCAAAATTGTAAACTGAAAGAAGTATGATGTATACTTTGTAATGAGAGTAAAATTTTTTTCACATTCTCAATAGCATTTCTCAATATGCAAATAAGAAAGTCGTCTATCCTAAAAGAGCGACAATCATACACCTAATATGACACACTGAACTTAAGTATGACCTTAATTTTTCTCCTGTTATTCTACTATTTTGAGATATCTCTAACTTGAAATGTTTCGAGGTATCTTAAGTTCAAGATCAAAAACATATTTTTGTATTCTTCAATTATTGTCACTGTAAAGTACGAATTATACCTTACATAACTTACGTTGAAAGATCTGAATATCATTTATCCTTTAATTGCAACTCAAAATATTTTACTTGCGAATACTTTTTAATTGAAATCAAAATGCAAATTTGCGTAAAATTTAATTCTTTTGATCTTTATAGATAGTAACTTTTGTGATATTCCAAATAAATTTGTCGAAGAAACACAATAAATATGTTTTGTGAAATTTCGAACAAAAATACAGCATTCTACATGATATGTGCGCACAGTATCGAACTTTGTATTACAAAAACTTTTTCCATTTTGTTTGGATCCAGTTCTTTGCTTTGATTTTGTTCTGCAAAACCATATTTTTCTGGTAGACTTCAAACTTGATATTCTACTAAATTTATAATACATTAATACAAGTAGAACATTTTTTATAATTTAAAAAATGCTACTTTTTCAAAAATATCTTAATCAAAATTTCTTATTTACTGACTGTTAATCAATAATTGGTAAACTATTGATGATTAAACATTTAATAATTTTTAAAACAATAGCAGTAAAAATGATTGAGTTGCAAAAAGTAATCAAAATCATTGTAGAGGATTAATAAAAATGGAGATATACCATGTCTCATAATATAATTTACTGTACTGGTTGATCCGTGAGAGAACGATGAAAAGCTTTAGTTATACAATCTAAAAAAACATTGTATAGTAATGCTAGAATATGGTGAAATTTCTCAGAGGTTTTGGTTAGGTGCCTGTCGGAAATTTGAGTACACTTAATAGAAATCTAATTGAATACTATTCTCAAAGTGGTTCGCATTAATTGCTACTGCTAAAAGTAATTTTACTACTATTGTAAATTGTAAAATAATTTCTTATTAAGTGTGTTACTGATATAAATTACTAGCAGAATGCAAATGGGCTTCGTGCGAACTATTTTATTTTTCATTATGATTTATTAATTTAAATTAGGTGAACCGATTTTCTGACTATTTTTTTAATCAATTAAATAAAAAATTAAATTTGTATTCTATTGTAATTATTTGATTTTAAATACTCTTTCAAAATGTGAATATTCAATTAAAAAAAAATCAAGTGTAGCAGACATAGCAAATCTTCGTGTTTATTCCTTGCAAGCCAATGAAATCAATCTTTAAATTCTCCACAATATCCGGTCGTCATTTTTTTTAAGAGGGGATATTCAAACATAAATATTCGATTTAAAACTTTAAATATAACAGGCACTTAATTCTCTCACCAACTTCTTTTAGACCTACCAAATCAATCTTAAAATACTTGAAAATATCCAGCCGTCGTTTTATTAAGAGGGATGGCTTGTGTAAATTTACTTTTTATAGTTTGTGTTTCCTTTCAGTCATTTTTTACGCTGTCTTTGGTTGCTTATAATTTCCTGACGAAAATTAACATTTTTAAACAAACTAAAGCTTAAATTAATTAAGCTCTTTCTAACTATTCTCTGCGAATTTTAGCATGATTATTCTGATACTTTTAGCTATTGATTTATTTAAATCACCGTAGATTTCTGTAGATGATTCGAAAAACTACTCCGTCTTTGTCTTTAGAGTTGAATGAAAAAATTTAAAAAATAAATGTTTATTGGTTTGCTTAAAAAGTTTAAATTTTTATCATTTCAGATTAAATGTGAAATTTGATGATGAAAAGATTTAATTTAATTTAATCAATATAAGATATATTTTTATGAACTTGTAAAATATAAATAAAACGTATTTAACATTGAATTAATACTTTCAGTGCAGTGTGATCCCTGTGTTAATCATAAATTATTAATAATATTATCTCTATGACATTGGAAATGACAAATGATAAAAATATTTTTACTATTATTTGACGTATTTTTTTTAATGTTAAAAAAGTAAAGGTTATTTTAAATAGTTACTTAATAAACCTAAATTCATTAAAATCTTATAAAATATTAGTCACACTGAAAGTATTGAATTACTTATAGTATTCAATATTATGCGATTCTTAATAATTGATAATTCAGAACCGCCACCTTGTTAATAGTAATTTAATTATAACAAGGAGCTAAGTCAGCATATACTCATTATCATTAACATATGCCAACAAATCAGAGCTATGCGATATGTGGCGCCCAAGCACAGATGCAGCATGTATTGCAGCGCTGTATGACGGGTATTCCTGTAGTTCATAATGTTTAATATTCAGTTTAGCATTAGCAGATTTTATGTGAAAACTGTACCATAAGGTTATTGACTTCATTTTTGTCATCCAGCAGCAGTTTATGCAAGAAGAAATTAAATAACAATATTGCATGTAGGATTCCCAATCGAATGCATCACTTACTCCTTCAACTCCTGCTCATCGGGTAGTCGATCTGTAGGGGCCGAATACACATAAGCATTCATTCAGAAGCTTAGTATGCAGCCTGATTCGACGCAGATGAAAAAGTAATTAGATAGAATAAGGAGTTATTCAACTAAACTGGTATAAAAGATAATGAGAAGAGAAACAGAAAGAGTTATAAGATACAGAAAAGTGAATAAAAAATATTTTTGCTACGTTATTTACACCTATGAGTAAATATTTCTGACGTACTCTAGTGACTCTGGCTGTAGACGTTCGAATTGTGCTCATCTTTATTAGTTTGATAGTTGCTAAACCATCAGACATTACAGCCCCTGAGATAATAACGTACTCATCATGGACTTCAACCCTCAGCAGATCGTTGAGAGAAAATACCAGACATTTTGACTGTTTAT
The DNA here is from genome assembly GCA_035583055.1 of Torymus tubicola. Lineage (NCBI taxonomy): Eukaryota > Metazoa > Arthropoda > Insecta > Hymenoptera > Torymidae > Torymus > Torymus tubicola. Next base: position 16,037 of record JAWWEQ010025595.1, on the reverse strand, counting down.
TGTTGAAGAAGATGACCATCGTCAAGATAAAACAATGTCAATTCTTTTCGAAGTTACGTTTTTTCATCATTTAAACATTGATATTATAGAGATATTATTACTTATCATCTTCTACAGAATTTGATTCAGTTTAGCATCAGCAAATTTTATGTCAATGTGATTTTTCCTTTTGGAAAAATATTCAATTAAAAATGTTAATTATACGAAAACGAGTTTTCTTTCTTTGAGGTATGACTGAATATTTGGATTTAATATTTTTTGAAGAACAAATATCGTATTTCGATGATATAGTTAAATATAGATAAATATAGTTTTAGTTTAGAAATTCGTACGAAACAATAGACTGTACGTTTCCGTAAGGTTACGTGTTAAAAATAACAATTTTCAAGTCCCATTTTTGCAAAAATTGTATCGTGAACCTTTATTTTCTTTAAAAATATGCAAACCTCAACACTTAAACAACATTTTAGCACGTTAGAACATAGTATAGTTTGACATTATTTTTGAATTTTGATTAACGAAACACAATATAAAAGGTGTAAAGTGGATCGGCACTAATAATAGACATAGATTTTTACTTGAAAATTTTGATTATTTTAATATTTATTTGACTGAATCTCTTTTTTACCCATAATCAATACTTGGTAACTTTTTTTTAATATTATAAATTTCTTATAGCTTGCGTATAGTTGTTAACTAAATGGTTAAGAATATTTTAATTGTTCAGTATATCAATAAAATAGTGGAATTTATCAATAATTGACCGTGATAACTATTTTTATTGAGTGATCCTGTTGTGTCAAAGAGTTGAAATATTTTGAAGCGATGAATTACTTACCCAACCATTTTCCCCCTTATAATGTTCTACTATATTTGTATACAAATTAATAAATGAAGGGATATTTCTTTACTATTATATCACAACAAAACAAATATTACACTGATAGATAATGTAGGGAAAAATTCTCATGTTTTCTAGTAATTTAATAATATTAACCAAAAATATAAATGTTTCTATTGAAATATAGTAAAAATTACTAAAAACATTGTAAAAAGTACTTAAAAAACCGCAAAAATTACTACATTTTTTATAGGAAAATTTTTTATTTTTGGTTGATATTGCCAAATTACTAGAAAATATGGGAATCTCTACGTTTTTCTATCAGTATACAGCGAAGTAATTATAATGTAATAATAAAGTAGAACAATAAAGACTAAATGCTTCGTTTCATAATAATATATTTATTACAAAAGTGCGTTTCAGAAATGACAACGGCATATACATGCAAATATATAAAATAGTGAATATTACTCATTAACAAATACCATTCTTACGATAATCTTTGTAATTATGGCATCATATAATCGTATCGAAACAAGTATTTTTTTATCATCCGTATATATTTATTTTAATTAATTGAAACGAGCATCGATTGAAAATTCGATATATAATAAGCGATATAAACTATTTTTTTATAATCATGCACCATTGCTCATTAAACTGTATTTGTTACCGAATACGCATGTAGAGCAATAATAATTAGCACGAAGGATAATATTTAACGAATTATAACAAAATCACATCAAGTTTTTATACTAATGACGATGTACAAATAAAAACAAAGAGGTAATAAGCGTATACATAATAATTAATAGCATGATAACGTTTGTACATTTAAACGTATGTATATACGATTCAGATGTGCCCGATCACATCAATGAAAACGTTCACATACGTGTAAATATAATTGACTTCAATGAAAATGGTTTATCCATTTTTCTCGTTTGCTTACTCTAGTACCTATGATATGAGTGTCGAGGTCATACAAAAATTGTATTTTTTTTTGCAAATCGTTCATGCACTGCCAATAAGCAAATGTACAGTTATGACATTGCGGAAGGAACTATCTCAACACTTGAGGTAATTGGAATAATAATAACGCTTCTACTTAAACATATAATAGGTTTACATATCAAAATAACATTAAAGCAACTGAAATTCTCATTGATTGAAAGATTCATGCAGATTCATTGACGTAGAGATAATCTCATACTTCTGCACTCGTCACTTAAATAATAACTATAATTATTCTTACATATAAAAACATGTTCTTATAGCTCAGTGTCTTGATAAGTTTACAATTTCTCGCAGCGGCGGAGCCTACATTAGATTGAATTTTTATAATAATCAGCATCACTATCGCGTAAAGATATGTCATGAATTTTATCCGTTTTAGTTGCAAAAAACTTATTTTACATTAAGACTATACTATCTAAACATTTTTTTGTTCGAGGGTAATGTTGACATATGTATAGATTTATAAGTGTATATTACATCTTTATATGTTTGATAGGCACTTGAAGTGTTTGTTATGACCATCTTTAATTTTGCATTATTATAATTTCATTAATTAGTGCATTGAAGGCTCTGGCAGCTGCGATATTTATAAACGTTATATTTTCACGACAGGAGCCAATTACTTTCCACGTTATCTGGAAATAGTAGTGCTCTTTTAATAACAAACAGTATCGATAACATTTCAAGATTATTAAAACAGCAGCTTATTTTTAATTTAAACATATCTAAAAACGGTTTTCCTCGAACGACAGTTATTATATTCGTTATCCTTGTATACCAAGCATAAGATCAACAACTATCGTAACTCCGTAATGATTCAAAGAAGGTATGTATCAAGATATATAGCATTCGAGAAACGCACACAAATATTAAATGGCATAAATCAGTAGCGAATACATACAAATATTATTTAACTAGAGATATAACAGACTCATTACTTAATTTAGTAATTACTAGCACTTTAAATTAATAAATAAACACACGAATCAAGTAAAATAAAATGATGGTTTCGTAAAAAAATTCAAATTCTAATGATATGATAAAAATTATTCTTAAGTCTTTTCCACTGCAGAAATGAATTTTTAAACCATTTAATTTCTATAATTCAATGAGCATCCTATATATTTTCTAAATTTTCTAGCGGTCTATCATCTTATATTTAAAGTCATGCTTAAAATTAAAAATGAGGCAGTTGAGTTGGCAAGAGCAAAGAATAATAAAAAGAAAAAAGAAAATCAGTCGTTCGGTCATCATGACTCGATGGCAATAAATTGCAAAATAAATTTATGTAAAAAACGATGTAAAGCTGTAGGTATATCTAAATATGCAAACGGTATCTTTACAGAAAAGAATATCGTATCGAATCACACACATTAGAATAAAAGAAATACTTCTACAAATTTAACTAACAATTATTTTCCACTATTACAATTTTCAAAAGTAGGATTATTAATGATATCCAGAGTAGTTTAGTGAAATTTTAGTTTTTAGAAAAAGAAAATAAAAGTTAAATAATTTTCATGATTTTATCGTGTCAGTAACTTGATACTTTTTTTTATAATTATTATTTACATTTTTGACGTTACTTTTATTATTTACGAATAATATGAATCAACAATAATATACTATTTCTTTAGTTTTTATGTGTGTGATTATTTTTAAACTGAAGAATTTTCTTTTCGTAAAGGCATAGCGTTACCATTCGCACGCACATGTCAATGTAGCACTTATACAAATTTGCCTATAAACCAGTCCTAGTTGCTTCTTGGCTCAATAATCTTTATCACATAATCGACGGATATGATTAGAGCGCGAGAAACTTCATCAAGGCATCGTAAATGAGTCGTGGATTGATTGTTCCGTCTGCTGTGTACCTGACTCCCCTCAATGATCCATCATCGTGACTAACGACACCGTATTCCCCAACGATAAATCCGTCCGGTGTCCTCTCTTCAACTCTGTATTTCCTGTAGTTTCGACCTTCTACGACGTAACCAACTTTATGACAGTCATCATCAGCGTTAGTGGCTTCGGTAAAAGACTGCGGTCCATGGACATTGCCGTTGCTACCAACGCTTACCGCCTCATCTACTTCATAATTTTTTTCTGCTAATTCACCAACTGGCCTACCATTTGAGTCATATACTTTTGCTGGTTCACCATAGACTTTAGCTGGCTCAGAATACACCTTGGCTGGCTCTGAATATACCCGGGCAGGTTCAGAATAAACTTTTTCAGCTTCACTGTAAACTTTAGCTGGCTCTCCGTAGACTTTTGATGGTTCACCATATACTTTTGCTGGTTCCCCGTAAACTTTTGCTGGCTCTGAGTATACTTTTGCAGGTTCACTATAAACTTTTTCAGGTTCTCCATAGATTTTGGCAGGCTCATTATAAATTTTCGCTGGTTCGTTGTAGTCTTTAGAATTTTGATTCTCGTAGGTCTTACTATTCTGTCTGTTATTATAAATTTTTGTTGGTTGGTTGTATGAAGAATCTTCGAAGTGTCTTCCAACTTTTCGTCCTTGATTTCGCAGTAATGGGCTATGAACTTCCGGTAGTTCATGATTAATATCTTTTATCTCAGGTTTTCGTACAGAAAATTCATATCTTTGTTCAACTGGATCGCTATTGGTACTGCTTACAACTGAATCTCTCGTATCTTGATGATTATCCACTGAAATAGTGTGATGTCTGGCAGTTGTCCTTGGTGTGACGAACGTACTATCTTGCTGGCTAGTTTTAGGTGCGCCTTCTTCTACCGAAAATTCACTCCTATTTGATTCAGAAACTAAATTATTGAATTCTTCTGTTACTAATCTAGCAGGCGATGTTATATCAGTTGTTGTAGTTAACCTTGTTTGGGTAGGTAGAGTAGGAGGTGGAGTAGGACTGGGAGTAACATACACAGTTGTAGCCATTACAGGAGGTGGACGTGTTATCATAGAAACATGATTTGGATCATGATGTTCTACTCTGACTTTATAAGGTGTAGCTTCAACAGATGATGTCACACTTACGCCGATAACTTTTTGAATCATAGGTTTGTTCGATTTATTAGGACTGTTGGCAGCATTAATTTTTCTTACAGAATCGCCTGTTCTTGCAATGAATTTTGACGAAATATCGCCAGGTCGACCAAGATCATCAACAATTGTTTCAAGACTGTGATGCCGGTTATCCAAAATTTTGTGACTAATAGGATAATAGCGAATACTCTCATCGCGGATTGGTGTCGTTCGTGGTCGTGGTGCTGTAGGTTTTATGGAAATCGGGGCTCGAGATATTCGAAATATATTAGCTTCGTCATTTTTTGATTCTGCTGGAACATTATCTGCTGTGACGGTGTTACCACGTCTGATGCTTATACGCCGTCTTGTAGGACGGGGTGCCATCGCGCCATTGATAAAAACTGAGAGAAATTCTGTACCAGCTAAAATATCGTTCTTTTTGGCAGGTACAGGTAGAGGTGCAGGTGAAGGGGCTGCAAGTCCTTGTTCCCATACCAGAGCCGCTTGTACTAATATCTAAAACAAATAAAATTATGCATATATTATACTTGTGTACAAAAATGAATTGATCAAAATAGAAAATTTTATGGTTTTAATATGCATTATAAGTAATGGATTTAATATATTGCTCAATATATTATTATTCTAAATAATAAAGTTTTAATTTTATGTTTATAACAAATATTTATTTATCATTACTATAATGTTATTTCTGTATTTTTATTTGAATGAGACATTTCATTAATTAAATATATGATATTAAATGATAGAAAATATGTATCTATTATTATGTGTAATCTTTATAAATGTTATTCTTCAGATATAAGGTAAAATCAATTTGTATAAATTTCTATTGGATACACTATATTATTCGGTTACTAGTGTGAGAAAGATGTGTTTTCATGATACACGTTTATGGCAAAATTGTCAATCGGGTATTCCCGATTGAAACAATCAGCCAATCACAATTATTTTATGTAGTCTTTATTTTCTGGTCATCAACCTTTTTAAAGAGAGGATTATGTAAGAAGTTAGATTTCTTTTCGACGTAAAATTTAGTATTCTTAAATATTACACAAAAACTTATACAGTACATATTAAAATATAAAAAATTGATACATTTTAATAGGTAAACAAACGTTATAGTTCTGAATTTAAATTTTAGAATAAATTTATTCTTTTTTTTTTAATTTAAAAAAATTTGATGGTTTGATGAGCACCGAGAAAAAATTTAATTTTTTCGCTATAGCTCGCTTATTTAGCGTTATTTGCAAGTTTCGGATTTTTAATTAAGTCTGAATGATATATCTTTTGTGGTTTTTACCTTGTCTACTTAAATTTTACTATTTCATTCTTTTGAAACATTTACCATACTCTAACCAGTTTTTTGTGTAAATGCATAAACATTTTTTGTACCATCAAAGTCAACAAAATTTTGATGAATTATTGAAGTACTTTAAGAGAGATATAATTCCCTACAATAGAGAAATATCGCAGTAAAATGTTTTTTATACAGCTTATGAACTTATATAGAAATTTAAAATTTCTTAATAAAAAGTCTATAATGAATTGTAGTATTTGCTGAAAATTTTACCTCTGTCAATCATATTGTACAAAAATTATTGCGCACTGAGGAAAGGGCTGTCATAACGCTAGCTGGCTTGTACTAATTTCAATGAACGAATACATAAATATATTTCACCGTGTACAATATGCACCCACGCTTTTTACGCCTATCTCCGCGTGAAAGCGTCTATTTATATAATGGTTTATTGGCGCAGAGTAGTGCGAAATTACCACTCGCCATGCATGCGATCGTGTTGTCGACTTACTTGCGTAGGAACTGATAGCCACCATGATTGGACGTGCGTTAAACTAGAATGGTTTCCTGTTGAAAGGGAACAGTGAGTAAAGAAACAAAACCTGCATAAGGTCAGGCTTGTGGTGTTTGATAATTATTAGCGCGTGGTATTTTCCCTGCATTGACACAAATAATGCTCAAAGCATTTCGCAATTTTAAAATATTGCTGACTCTAAAAATGTTGAGATACGTTTATAGCAAGATCAAAAAATTTTTTAGATCATCACGGTTAAAAAGTCGTCAAAACCATTCGGTGTGTGTTTGTATGTGTATGTGTACATACACACGTGTATTATGTGTATTATTTACATATTTAAAACTGTTATTGCACATGAAGACTAGACATAATACAATGTAAAAAACAAGACAATTCCAAACCGGTTCAATTTTTTTTAATATATCGCCAATTCGTATCTCATTAATGAGATCACTATAGTCAACGGTGCTCGAGATTATTTTCTAACTGAAATCCATCAAGCATTTCTATCTAAATGAGTGATCCCTCACTCAAGTGTTTATGATCGACGTTTGAGGAAGTTGCCGATATTAGCCGAGTCAAGGCTGGTCAATCTTGTCATGCATTGACCCCTCCTTAGCTATTTTCGATTTTGTATTACCCATATAATTAATTCGATTAATTTTTTGCCTGCCTTCTTCATCAGTCTCGTACTATTTATGAAATGATGTAACTTATTATTTATTTTGAAGTTTTGAAGGTAGTTCCGTTTCAATTAATTTTTTATTATTTTATAGGTATAAATCGGTATGAAAATCAGATAATTCATTAAAAATTATTTTATTCAAATATCATTATTAATTAAATTACTCAATGCACAAACTCATTGAATTGCTATGCAGAACAATTAAATGATAAAATTTATTCTCATATAAGTTGAGAAACATATGAGACGTGAATGTTAAATCATGCGTAGTGTAAAATGATGATTTCTGATGATGCATCTGAACAGACTGCTACCATACACCACCTGTTTCTTGGGACGACCTTGACTAATCGAGATCAACCAACCTTTGTGTTCCAAATATAGCCTTCCAAGCTTGTGTATTATCCCTGGAACTGGTGGAGTGGTCGAGACTACTTAACACTTCGAATCTCATCACGTGATCATAGCACGCAGGTAAGAGCAAGCTTGAAAGCTCACTTCATGTTCATGTCGAGATACGATCGACAAAAGTAGGTTTCGTACTGTCATGAAATAAATTTAATGAGGTGCCTAGAAGTTAGTAATGATGATTTTACTAAAAAAGAAAAACCACTTCTAAAAAAATCGAGATTGCTCGACATACTTTTGAATTTTAATTTAGTAATATATAAATTAAGTTACAATCGATGTAGCTCATTATAACACTAGATACTACCTAAAAGAGAATTAGACCTTTGAATGACGGTTTCGGCTCGAATTTTGGGATATATTTTTTGATGTAGAGATATGAAGAAAGTCACCATGTTTTATTTTAATGTTAAAAAAATTTGAGTTATCGATTCGTATAGAGAATAGAGAAATAAAGCCAGAGAAAATGAGCTATCATTTCCTTTTTTCATAATAAAAGTTTAGGAAAAGTTTGAATATGATCTGAGAAGTTTGTTATTGTTTTATTGTTGAATAAAAAACTCTTTCCACACGCGTCTTAAATACAATGTTTTAATAAAAATGCATGTTTTTATTACTATGAAGTTCAATTTATGAATTCATTAAAATAAAGCTAAAATTAATAAAATCTTATCGGAAAAAATCCGAAGATTAATAATGAAATTGAGGATATTTGTAACGAATCGTTGTGATACGTATAAGTAAAGCTATTGTAGACTTGTCGAGAATTGGCGAAAGGGCCAAATCTGTCAAGGTCTCGGGGCGGTTGCACGAGCGGGGCGTCGCTCACGCGCTGCACTTGCATCGACTACGTTACTATAGCTTTACGGGGTTCTTTTATGTATCTTTTTGCAAGCCAAGAAAGCGAAAGGCGCGAATCCACAGACACGATACCTTTATCTCTCAGCTAATGGAAAATTTTAGGGACAACTTTATTGCCTTTTGCTTTTCATATATATATATATATATATGTAGAATTCCATATTTAGTATTGTTTTTTTCTTAACTTTTACTATTGTGAATTCCTTAAGATGCTCGTTAGATTTGTTTCTTGAATAACATGCAAAAAAAGGATGTAGGTATTTTTGATATTTTATCTTCTCTTTTATCGAAGGCTAGAATTTTATGTGTCCTGGTTGCAGATTTTCGATGAGTCACGTTAAAAAAGCTTCTATTTTAAATCTAAAATGAAGTTTGAAAATAAGATCATTAAAAAAGGAGAAAGGTGACCTTATCCTTTGCTTGAACTTTGTATGACCGTGCAGAAATAATATTTTTTCCAGTGGATGTTGAAGAAAAAGATAAACTTGAGAAATGTTCAAAGAAATCCAATAAAAAGAAATGTAAAAAAAAGAAAAAGAAAGATAAAAGTAAATTGAGGGAGTTAACAAAGGCTTATGAAGACATGAAACACAAAGTTGAAAATTCTAAAAAACTGATAAAAAAGATAGATGTAAAAATCGAAACATTGGAACGTTTAAATGAAGGTTTGCAGAAAAAAGTTTTGAACAAAATGGATGAGTATGGCAAGTTAATACGATTATTTCATATTAATTTATTTTAAATGAATATTAACGTATATCTAATTCTTTTAGCTAATAGGCAGATAAAACCATTCTCGCTGAACGGTCTGGGTGACGTTGCACTTGGATGCATTAATGAAGAAAACAACCAGGTAAATTTCGATACTACTGTGAGAAAAATGATTCTTGCATGAGTGTGAGTAACAATCATGCGACTTGAGAATTAACTTTTCACCCCCCACGCTCGGGCGCGAAATAGAACAATATCACTCTTGGCCGCGAAATTCGAGCATGCGCAGAATCTTTTCCTTCACACATCGAGATTAATTTATTTTTAAAATTTCATATTTTGTCGAGCTCTGAACAAGTATATTGGTTTTGTACATTTTTATGCATTTCCCTACTTGTTACGTTTGCGTTGGGGTCTGCGTTTCCTTAAAGAATACAAAATTGATATATGAAATTATATAGAACAAAGTATTACTTGGTAAATATCCTCTCTTAAAAAAGAGATGACAGGATGTTGTGAAGCATTTAAAAAAGCAATGCGATCGGTTGATGGTTCAATATCTGGTCTGAATATAGCGCCAAAATTCAAAATGTTCTTTAATATAAAATAAATATTTTGATACCGAAATTAATTAAATGTTTTATGTATGCATTTGAGTGAATCGATGAAATCATCAATAAATTATTCAATATCCTGATTGATTAAAATTTCTTGTTTAATAATTTAATTACAAAATAAATGGTTCTGATTTGTTTCCTTACTTCAAAATTTAAAATTCAAATCTGTTATTTACTATGAATAATATATTATGCTTTCTAAAAGATAATGTTAATAAAAAGTACCGTAATGAAGTCTAAAATATTTGTTGTGTTTCTATAAAAAAAATGAAGCGCGCGCAGCGCGCATGGATTATAACTAGTAATAGGAAATTCAGTATATACATTCATGTTATTTTAGATTCACTGTGGGAACAATAAATACATGGATCTTCAACAACACTACGAGGCAGTAAATAAAGCAACGAACGCTAAACAAAACTGCGAATATTCTTCATTTGTAAAAAGTGTTGCAAGCTCAATAGTTGGAACGGCCACCTTAAAAATGGTAAGTGTGAAAATGCGTAAATGTAATCGGTTTGCCAATGCACAAGCCAAACCGAAAATAGATCCTATAAAATATGCAGCAATTAATGGTGAGTATTTTTTTGAAAGACATAAATAGTATTAGCTATACAAGGTGTCCCATTTTAATCGCCCACCCCCAGAAATTGGCAGAAGATGCACTCGGAGCAAAAAATGATAAATACAAAAATTTTAGGGTTCAAAGGGGGCCACCTAATGGCACCAACGACTTTGACCTTGAACGCGATTTTCAAGGTTATTTCAAGGTCAAAGTGTTTTCTTTAATGTGAACCGCTATTTTCGACCCCAGAAATGGAAAGACCAGAAAATTTTATATTCAAATATGTACTCTCACAAATTTTCTGCTCTTTCTATTTCTGGGGTCAAAACTAGCAGTTCCCATTAAAAAAAACCACTTTGACCTTGAAATAACATTGAAAATTGGGCGCAGCGTTATTTAGCGCGTAATCTGAAAGCTAACTAACTGGAAACGGCGCGGAGAGTCTGACAAAAGAAATTTTATTAGAATAATTAATTATTAACAAATAATTATTATCGTATATGTATATGTAGTATATAATAAGATTATTTCTGTAAGCGATTGTATAATTGCACGGAGAGAAACAATATAATAAATATAAATATAATTTGTAATAAAAATTACTATATTGTATAGGACATGTGTTACATATTCAAATTATGGATTTTTATTAGGATTATAACAAATATTACTACAAGCATAACAATATTGGCAACACTGCTTAGAAATAAAACTATATCTCTCAAGAAAAATTGCTATTTTACATAGTAAAAATTATACTATAGTAAACATTTTTAAAATAATGTAATAATATTTGACGTATAAGATTGGAATTAATATTAATGAACTAAGAAATTTTCAAGACATTCATTACATTAAGTTAGAACTATAGTGGTGTTGCCATGATTCGAACATATCCGAGGACCATTGGGGGATGATTATATGGAAGTATCCTACCAAAGTAGGGATATATCAACGAAAAAAATCCCGGCCGCCAGCAGGTTAATCTGCGGAATGAAATATATTTTTTCTAATACGTATGTTTATTTATTTCGTGGTGTGTATCTGTAATACCGAAAGCGCAGGTTATAACAGGAACTGTTTGACAGTGTGTTGGTAGTCTCGATGGACGACTCGAATTCGAATCCCGGTCAGATTCGACTTTTAGCGCGCGCGCGAGAAGTCATGTTTTGTGGTCTCACAGTGTTTTAGTGATTTAATCCGTTTTAATAAGCGTTGTGGTGCTCTCTTTTGCACACTTTCTTTTTTTCCTTTTCTACAGTACTTTTAACTAATTCTTTTCTCGCTTTATTATCCTTCTCTCTTACATTTCACCTTGCCTTCCAATGCTAACCTCTTAACTGAGGTCGGCGGCTCCTGGCCTCCCTCTTTCTTCTCCCTGCATGCACTTTCAGCTAAATCCGGCATGTAAGAACCTCATGGGATCTCTCCCAAAGAGTGTTTCTATAAATCCTTGCCCTCCTGCATCCAAGAAGAAGAAGTCTTCTTTTGTTTCTACGGAGGTTAAAAAATCTTCTCCTTCTGTCAAGCCTCAATCCAAGGATCAAGCTGTCGATATTCTTCAATGAAATCAATCTAATAACTCTCAATCTTCTTCATCGAAGCAACCTCTCTATTCTAACTGTAACAACGGACCTTTTATTGTATTTATTGAGCCCCTGGATTCTAGCAAGGACAAAGGAAAACTTCAGCCGACTACTGTTGGCAGGATCATCGCTTTTACCTTCAAATGTAACATTGCTTTCATAAGTTCCTCAGGCCCTAATAAGGTATCTGTCGTTGCTAACAACAGAGCCACAGCAAACATCATTTGCTGTCCTGTCCTGGCTTCGCACAATTTGGGAGCTTCAATTCCTGCTCATAGAATCAACAGGCAGGCCATCATAAGAGATGTCCCCTCCGATTTCTCCTACGAAGACATCCTCACACATATCTCTTCTTCTATCAAGGTCTTAAAAGTTGACAGACTTAACCGCAAAGTCACGAATGAGGACAATTCCACTTCTCTTACTTATTCCAACTCAATTCTCCTTTCTTTTGATGGTCAATCACTCCTATAGCATGTTTCTCTTTTTTTGTCAGATATGAAGTATCTATTTTTGTACCCGAAACTAAAATGTGTTTTGATTGCTTTAGGTTTGTTCATCTGAAAGCTCACTGCAAGAGCAAACCACTTTGTCAGAGATGTGGCAATTCTGCGCACTCTGATCCTGAATCCTGCCCCAACAAGGACAGTCAACCTGTGTGCGTCAACTGTAGGCAACACCATCTGCCCTAGTGGATTCTACAGAGAGAGGTGCGTGTACTGGCTGCCACTCACAACCTCTCCTTGGATGAGGCTTTTGCTCACGTGGTCAGGTCCAATCCCCCACGTCATAATTCTAGATCCTCTACGCCAACTTCAAGAAACATACTTCGCCCTCCGCATCACTTTCTAATCTCACCCCCTCTCCGGAGTCCCACGTTTTGCACCCTCTGTCATCCCTCCCAATGTCTCCCTCTCCATCGTTTGCGCATGTCGCCAAATCTAATCTCTCCTCTTCCGCATTACCGCAACCCCCTTCTCGCCCTCTTTCTCCTTTCTCGGATTCACTGCACCCTCCCATACCCTCACTCTCTCTCAAGACCCCCAATTGCTCTCGCAAAATCCACTCTACATCCGCAAATACTTCTTCCCAATCACCACACTTTCCTCCTCATTATCTCTCCAGCATCACCTATCTCGTAATTTCAAAAAGCCTCCTCGCTCCTCTACCCAACCCCTCCGCTTCTCTTCCATATCAAATCCTCCTTCCTTTCCAATTCAGCTTTCAAAAACAGAAATCCTGCCTAGATAATCTCTCCATCTTCACCTCAACTATCTACTCTAGCTTGATTAACAATGCGTTTACTGTTGCTCTCTTCCTCTACATCAAGGGTGCCTTCGGGTATACTATGCTCAATACTTCGCGATCTTGGCCTTCCTTGGAATTTATGTAAATTTATTTATAATCTAACTTCTAACAGATCAGTTTTTTTCAATATTTTCGGTGAAATGCATGGTCCCTTCTGCTCCTTTCTAGGCCTCCCCCAAGGGTGCATCCTCAGTCCTCTCCTTTACACTATTTACACACTTCTTATTCGTAAACACATTCGTGACAACTGTAACTACTTTTGCTTCGCTGACGACATTGCTTTGCATGTTTCCTTCTCCAACCTACAAGAATGCCTTCGTATTATTGAAGTTAGTGCTCGCGATCTTTCTAAATACCTTCTGTCCTTAGGTTTCTCCGTAGCTCCCGAAAAAACTCAACTCGTAGTCTTTTGAAGAAGAAACTTTGATCCTCCGACATTTCCATCTCTCTCGGCGGCTGCACCATTAAAGCCTCCACGTCCGATAAATTCCTCGGTGTGACTTTCGATTCCAAACTCTCTTGGACCCCGCACTTACGCTCTCTCTTCCTAAGAATCACCCCGCATGTTAACCTCATCCGCTTCCTTTCCTCTACCTGGTGGGGAGGCCATCCGCAATCTCTATTACAAATCTATAAAGCTTTTGTTCTGGGCACCCTTGATTACAGGTCTATCTGCCTCTTACCAAAGGACCGCTCTTTCGGCGATTAGAAGTTTTTCAGCGTCGAGCCCTTAGAGCGGCCCTCGGTCTTCGTAATTCTACCCCTAATAGGATTGTCTAGTCCTGTGAATTTCCTGTTTCCATCAAACAGAGCAAATTAGCTGTAAAATTTATCATCAACTTATTTATTATTTTCGACAATTCAACCATCTGTTCTATAGGAACCCTTTTTTACTCTCTTAACGGCCGCGATAAATTCAACCTTTTCAATCTTCCTATTCTTCACGCTTTTGTACGCTATAAACGTCATAAAAATCTTCTTTTTTCTTCTCCTGTCCTTCAATGCTACACCTACTCTCTCGAATATCAAGAATTTTCCCCTAAGGTTATTCTTGACAAGGGTCGGATTATTAAAAAAGCCCAAATTCCCAAACTCTGCTTCTGCAAACTCTTCCGCTCGGAACTAAGGGATTTCTTCTCTTTTTACGCCGATGGTTCCAAAACCCAGGGTAGCTCTTATGCTAGTCTAGCGGTGTTGTGTTCACGTCTCAAACTCTCTATTTAAGTTCGAATCTCCTGCCATGCCTCCATTTTCACTGCTGAAGCCCTTGATATATAAATAGCACTTGATCATATCTTCTCTTCCCGCCTTCCGAATTCCATTATTTTTTTCGACTCCCTTAGTGTTTTTCAGGCCATCTCCACCACCTCTGACTTCATCTCTACCCATCTCTCTGCCATTTTCAAAATTAAAAACCTCCGCGTGGGTTCCCAGTCATCTCGGGATCCCAGGTAACGACAAGATCTACTTGTCAAAGAAGCGGCCAGCAAAGGTTCATTTCTCCAATACCCTCTCCCTCCTTCAGATTTGTTTCTCATCGTTAACTCAGCCGTTTCCACATAATTCAATCGCTTTCTTCTCAACTATCGTGTCAATACAGGGAATTTTTATTTTTCTTACTGCTATTCTCCCTCTCGTAAACCCTGGTTTCACTCTTTAGATCTAGATCACCGTTCTATTACTATCTTCTCGCGCATGTGCAGCAACCACTACAACCTAGCCTTTAGTCTTTATCGTAAAAACCTTTCAGACTCCCCCCAATGTTCGCTTTGCCTCGTCGATGAAGACTTGAATCATATTTTCTGGGTCTGCCCCAAATATGATCGTCAACGCACCGCCCTTCTTCAGGACCTTGCTGACCTCAAACTCTTTCCCCCTTCATCATATCTTTCTTTCTGCATTCGCCAAGCCATAATTTTGGTAGCATTTTTTCTGATTTCCTCTCCAATCGCAGCTTAGATATATAACTCCGCTAATGCGCTATTCATTTCGCTATAGCCCTTTCGCGACTCTGCCGCTTTAACGGAGTCCCTCGCCTACCCCTTAGCAGGGCCCGGGCTCTTGCTTTGGGGCAGTGAGGGCCTTCAGTTTCTGTTTCAGATTAACACCTTAATTTATATTTAGCGCTTCTAACAGCCTTCCAGTGTTTCCAACTGGATTCGTTAATGGACATATATGCAAATGGTGCCAACCTAGCAACTAAAGAAGAAGAAGAATCCCGGTCAGTGCATTTTTTTTCAAAAGCGATCAAAATAATATTTAATTGTTAGGGTTAGTTAGTATAGGTAGAAAAAAATGCGAACATACGACAATTGCGCTGAAATATGCGAATACTATATAATAACATAAATATAAAGCTATAATCGATGAAATTCTATGAATACAACTGAAATCCTCTTCTAATGTATACAAGTATGAAATTAATTTTTTGATACTTATATTTCAAACATAGTAAAATATCTTATCGTATATAATAAAAATTACTATATTGAATAACAAAACTTACTGTATTGAATAATAAAAATTATTATTCGGCTGATATGTCACACTTTTCCTACACAATATAGTAATTTTTGTTATAGATTATTTT
>JAWWEQ010025584.1:0-26069 GCA_035583055.1 Torymus tubicola | reverse complement strand
ATATATTATACACGAAAGCGTGTGATTCAGTTGCGCGTGGGTGGTGAGAGTATAAAGACATTCTTTAATCGCCCCTTTTGTCCCGCTCCCGTGAGTTTTAAGAGATGAAAGCGGAGAGGGACGGTTATATGATTATTAAGCATCGCCGGACGAGAAGATTCGCGGTCTCTGCGCGTTTATTACGACGACGCTGCTATATATACGAGGGTTAATGGCGTTTTAGCCCGCGGCCGCGAAGTCTATATATAACGGCTTTAATTTATACGCAAAAGTTATCATTGCAGAGAGTGGCTATATCCCCTTTTCACGAAGGGTGTGTGTATATATATACAGATATATTCGATGTGGAGGGAAAGTTAGGTGAATTGTTATAGGAGCTTGCGGGTTGACGGGTGACAGGTTGTATTTAAAAAGTAAACTCGTTATGTGTACCCCCGTGGTTGTTCGACTGGTATCATCTCGCGCGAGATCGTGCCAGCTGATAACAATCGCTTCAACGACAACAACGGATAACCATCTTTTAATTCGATTCCCATGTCGACAATCATACGTGTGTGTATATCTCGGCGAATCACGCGCGTAAACACTGACTTATTAAAAAGCCCATCCTCGCCTCTGAGTTTTCCGTACATAAACATACCTCTGGTAAAATCACGAAAATGTAGTTATGTCCCCCTATATACTTGTCGCAGGTAGATCGACGATAAAGTTTAAAACGCCATTAGCTCGGGTGAAAAATCTCACACTGACCAATATACAATTCCTTTTTGCGAACGCCTAACAACGATGCCAGGAATAATGCGCGCGCGCCTCGCGAATCAATTTCTCCTGCTCTTTCGCTCGTGACTAGCAAGTATTGGTAGCAC
This sequence comes from Torymus tubicola, assembly GCA_035583055.1. Classification (NCBI taxonomy): domain Eukaryota; kingdom Metazoa; phylum Arthropoda; class Insecta; order Hymenoptera; family Torymidae; genus Torymus; species Torymus tubicola. The sequence goes on along the minus strand of JAWWEQ010025584.1, from coordinate 25,203 downwards.
ATGTATATATGTATATATATACTTATATATACAGGCGAATGGAATACATCGCAACGAAAAATTGATAGGAGAGTATAGTAAGGCATGTATGTGTGTGTGTGTATGTATCGGACGTTTGCCGTGGCGCGTTTGGGAATACGTGGATGTACTGTGCGTGATTGCTCAGCGGTGGTGCGGAAAATTACGTTCCACGATCGAGGCCACGATTCGGATGCCGCGAGCGAGATTATTTCTTAATAAAGGTGGGAGGAGAGGGAGAGAGATTTAGTGGACTTGAATGTTTGGAGATTTATGGATCGAAGGGGGTTGGATATTTTGTTGTTGTTGTTTTTGTTTTGTTGGGAAAATTGGTAATCGGGTGGGGTTTTTGGGGCAATATTTAAATTTAACGAGGTTATTGGTTGGTTGGACATAAATTATCAGTGTATCTTAGTATTTATCGTCTTTTTTTTTGCAAACTTAGAGAATGGTTGCTTTGGGTACATGAACAACACACAGGTATACGCTGATAAAAAAGTATATTTCTATATTACGGGGCGATTGTTGAATTGATAAATAACGTGAAAATATTGAATTTTTTTTTTCTATAACTACATGATTTTTGTACACAAAAATATTGTAAAATACAGTTGTTGGCGAGTTCTCATCATTGCGTGCATATTCGCATTCAGAAAACCTCGTCTATTTGCAGCGACGAAAAGCTCTCTTCTTTCTAGCCAACAAAGGGGAAAGAACAAAAAAAAAAGGAAAAAAAAAGAAAAGCTGCAAGAAATGAGAATGTATATAGTACAGTACAGTACCAGAATGTGCGCATCGACGTTTATTATCGCATCCACAGCGCGACTTCATTAGCTTTTGATGAAAGAGCAACGCGCGCGCGGAAAAGAGGGACAGAGAGAGAGAGAGAGAGAGTAGAAAACACGCGCTTTTTGCGCGGACGACGACGCGCTCGTTAAGGAGCGGAAACTCGTCGGAATTTTGAGATTCCAGGGGTACCCCGCCGGTAATGACTGTCGCACGAAGAGTTTCTTCTGCGCGGGGTGCGCGCGACGCGGGGATTTTCCGAATTATTAATTAGCACTTTTCTTCCGGACTACTTTTTTTCTTGTACGAGAAAATGGAGAGAGAGAGAGAGAGAGAAGTAGAAGGAAGGAAGGAAAGAGTTGATGAATTGCGGTTGATGGCGAAAATATGGGGAAAGTTTTGAGGAAGGAAGGTGGTGTCGTCGTAGCGGCGGCGGTCGGTAGTATGCAAAGTTTTCGGGAGAGAGGATGGGGTTGAATGTCTTGGAATGAAGAGAAGAAGAAAACTGTGGATATATAGAAAAATTGCACGGTGCCGTGATTTATCGTAGACATTGTATGTTATCGTGTTTTTAACGGACGTTGTAAGAATTAAGGATGTTCAATTATTTTGTTCCTATTGGGGTTGTGAGGTTATACAATAATTCTAGAAACCTGACAATTATTGATACAAATGTAAAAATCATTTGAAATTTGGTAAATACTCAAACAGAAATGACACGCCACACTAATATTTTTATATATGTGTATCATACACTAACGACGACGTACCCCTTACCACGAAATTTACGACCACACACATACATACATACACAGAGCTTTAAGAACCCCATCACCCGTATATAAAACTACGTTACATAAATCGTACGCCACAATATATATGACTTTAAACTCAACCCATACGGCGATACAATTGAGCTCATAAGAAAACACTCTGCTACACCAACATCATATCCCGCACATTATTCCCACGATAAACATCAACCAATTCTAGCGCCATATCACCCTGTTCCCTAAAAAAAAATACTATTTACGCAAGAGCCTCTAATATTCGTGCTTGCTTCATTCACTCACTATTTCAAAACACACACGCAGTCTCTCGATACTCTCTCTCTCTCTCTCTCTCAACGTACCGCAAAAAAAACGATAGAGACTCGTTGTTATTTCAGTTCTCTTTCTCTTATACTCTCACACACACGCGCGACGTATATTTTATTTACCTAAAATACGACAAAAAAGAGAGAGAGAGAAACGAGCGCTACAAAGGGGGAAAGAGTAGCACCGAAGGTGCGGCGACGTCGGTCGTCATTGTCGCGTCAACGAAAACAGCCTGACGCGCTTAGCCTGGCGAAAAAAAAGCTCGCGTACGACAGAGAGAGAGAGAGGAAAATGCCACTACACTGCCCCCACGTTTTTGTGTGTCTTCCTCTCTAGTCTTTTTTTTTTATTCAGGCGACACGTAGAGGAAAAACGGCGCGCGAAATAAATTTTAAAAGCCCCACGCGCGCGCGCGCGATAAGTGAAAAGAACAATGGGCGCTTTGCTGTCTTTGTTCTGCTCCGCGGGCGAGTTATACGTACGTGTGTGTACGTACGACTCTCTGTCGGTTTAATATCGCACAGTCCCGTGGATTATACACGCTTGGCCGCCGTATTATTATTATTATTATTATGCATGAAAATTTATCGAACGCGGGGGACGCTGAGGAAAGTACTTTTGGGTCGTGGGTAATGGGAATAATTGTGCCACACGCGACACAGGGTGCGACGATTGTCGTTGGGCGTGTATGTGTGTGTGGTACAAACGCGATTGGCCGTGACGTGTGTTGCTGTTGCTGTCGTCGCGCTTTTTACAGTCCTGTATAGTAGTCGGACTGAAGTGGTTTCTTTAGGCAATGGAGAAATTGAGCAGGAATGCGGATGGATGTGGTGATGGAATGCCGCGTGTGTCGAGACGAAAGATTCTTTTTATCTCTCAATAATATAAGTTGTACTATTATATAAAATATATATTTTTTTTCATTTATAGGGTGTATAAAAATTTTGCGCAATTTTTTTTTCTTTTGATTTATTCACGAAAATCTTAATTACGCGCGCGGTATGTGCAATCGACATAAATTCAAACAAAGGAAAAACACTTGACGATCATATATATACATATCACATAGCAAAACAGACGTATCTCTCCTTTGATCCTCATCCTTCGACTTTAAAGTCAAACGAAAGCTCTAAAAATTATTATACGCGATTCCCCGGCAGGTTTTTCAATCCACGAGTATATACACGCGCGCACGTAATGAGCTATGCTCTGGGACAAATATATACACAACATATATACGCGTCATAGAAAATCCTCTGCACTCTAACGCTAGTATATATATAGAAAATCCCTAATTCACGCGGGCTTTGATACTACGTTCAAAGGAGAACCACCGCGTGTGTATGTATATATGCGTGCGCTCACGCGTATGCGTTCTCTCTATCTCTCTTTGCGCGTGCACGCGATGAAAAACCGATGACGGGAGATTGAAAATGTTTTAAAACGACCCACGCGTATATGTGTGTGTGTGTATATATGTATTCGTCGTGACTGGCAGGTTGATTAGTGTGTGACAACTTGTAGCGTGGTATACAGTATATTTTTTTCATCTTCTCTGTGCTCTTTTTTTTTTAACAAAATTCGAAAGTTAAACGGTTTTTTTTGGATAAAGATTTCCCTGGTCGAAATTGCTTTCGCCTTGATTGATGCTTTCGATAGTTCAATACATATATATATATATATCTTTTTTTTCGTTTGCCCTCTCGCCACGTGTGTTTTGAGGGAAGCGAGCGACGAGATTCGCTTGTCTATTATTTATATGCAAAGTGAGTTGATAAAGTTTTATACCCTCGGCCGACCTCGGAATCTGTATAGCGCAAACATAAATAAACACCAATTCCAAGAGAAAGAGAGAGAGAGAGAATAGGTAAATTGAAGCTACAACGTCGAGGGAGAGAGAGAGAGCCGAAATAGAAAGCGCGCTCGTCTTAACGAGCCGATCAATTGCTAATTAATTACCTATATAGCCTCCAATTCAATTGCACTCGCGCGCTGCATCGAAAAAAAATGGCTTGATATAGTGGTCCTAATTGGAACTTTATAAATTAGGGAGAGAAGGAGAGGGGAGAGAGTCGATAAAAAATTAACCCGATTTTCTTTTTTTTTGGAATTTATTATCACACCCGCGTGCAAGCACAACGAATTACGCTTTCAGGAAGCGATTAAATTATGTCGACCCCGTTCGCCGCGCGCCTTCTTCAATTGACAAAAGTTCAGGAGTTCAAAAGTTCAGAGTACCCGAAGAGAGAGAGAGATAACGTCAGTGCGTTTGGAAAAAGTTACAGCACACCCGAGAATGAGAAAACGTGGCTGCTGACACGACTACGTGCGTCCCTTAAAGAAAAAAAAAACGTCTGCTGCTTTTTCTATATAAATCAATATAAAAATAAATCATATAACAATCACATAAGCATAACGTCGATAATCTCTAAATCAAACAACCCCGATGTATACATTATAAAGATAAAAGAGTAACTTGTGTGTGTGTATATATATATATATATATATATACACACACACACACACACCTTAATTAATTAATCGAAATAACGCCACGTCTCGAAATCTACTCCCCGAGTTTTTTTCTAATTAGTGAGTCTGTGCATTTGTACATAGCATACACACACACGCACGCATAAACCATCGTCGCTCCTATGCTTGGAATTTTCGCGCAAAAAACGTACCGCGCTCCTTTGACGGTTGGCGCTTCCTCAATCGCACGCAGTGCTGATGTGTATACTTCAATGAGCCGCGCCTGCGGTATTTTATTCGGAATTTAATTAAGGCAGGAGGAGGCTTGGAATGGATATGTGCAGATAGAATATTATATATATATAGTATAGTGGAAGAAAAAATTTAATGATTTATTTATGCGCGGATGTGTGCGCGCTTGCTCCGGTGAACTAGTTTACATTATATAAACAGCGCAGGGTACGCCGTTATATATATTACTTCATATAGTCCAGGAATTCATTTGCAACTGCAGCTTCTCCGTGTATGTGTGTGTGTGTGTATATATATATATATATATATATTAAAAATTTTTACATTCGTAGTAATTAGTGGAATATGTGAGCAGTGAAAATTTTTTTTGAAAGAAATTTTTCGGACTGAAAAGAGAGATTTTTCGGTTAATTAATGAAACTACGAGAGACATTTTTTCGAAATGTTAGTTACGACATTGCAAAAGACACGTGATAAAAAGAAATATTCCAAATTCAATTTATCCTCGTAGAAGCTGTATAATTTTCACAACGACAATTCACAACTAATTAATTAGGATGCTTCGTAAACCTCGACTCCCTCGTGTCCCCCCCAATATAGTAGCAACATCAACCATGTAGGAGATATACCACATCGCCATGAAATCTCTCCCTAAAAAAATCAAGATTCCGGGGTCTCTTCCGCTCACCGGTCTCTCCCTCGAAAACTACGTCCTTAAACCTCAGCCTCATTCTCTCTCTCTCTCTTTCTCGCGCGCAACGGCATCGTAAATGATAAACGCACAACGTTCTCTCCCCTTACGAGAACAAATATTCTCCAGCGCTTGTAGCTCGTCGCTTTTATTCCCGACGCTCGGTCGCGATACACACAGAGCGACCTTTACCTCCTCTCTGCGTTTGCGCATAAACTTAATAGCTCGAGGAGGACAAGGACGACGACGCTAAGCACAACGGGAAGCCGACGTCTATGAGGCCAAATTCTCCTCTTTTTCATCCGTCCCGAGACGAGAGAGAACGGAATTTCCCCGAGGAGCCGCCGCCGCCGCGTGAAATTCGAGCAGCGAGCGACACCACACCACTACCGTCGTCGCGCGCGCGCTCTAACTTTCCGCACCTGCTGCGGTCGTAAAATGTATGTATGGGGAAGCTGCGGAGCGAGATGAAGGTTAAATTTCGAATATGACTGCCGAAAGTGTATATATATAATTGGGTTTTATATATTTTTTTATATAATTACGTAACCGCGATGATGTACGCGCGTATGTTGAGTATATCATAGCGGCGGTTTGATGGCATAACACCAACCTGTATATACGATCCAATAAAAAAGAAGAAAAAAGGTACTATATATACAAACTTGCACGCATTTGCGTTGCACAAATCAGCCAGCGTGACTCAGTCAGTGGACTTATGTGTGTGTGTGTGTGTGTGTGTGTGTGATTCCATCCGGGCTTTTTAGTCTCGCATTACGCGCCGAGAAACACACAGAGAGCGTCGCAGCGTTGCTCTTATTACGCTTCTTGCACTCGTAGGAACAACGTAATATACACTCGCGATGCGTACTTCTGCTTTTAACGCACGCCATGCTGAAGAGTTCGCGTTGTCCTCTATACATATACGCGAGCTATACCGAGGGAGAGTTATGGGCTGTTTTAATTCCCAGGGGTGGTGGATAGGAGAAACGGTATATATATGGTTTTGTTGGGAGTTTTTTTGGCACGGCGGTGGTTAATTGAATTTTCGAAATGAAAGGTATGAGGTGGGAGTATTTATTAGATAACGTTGAAATTGAAATAGGTTTTAATAGCTTTTTAACAACTGGGCATTAATCTTATTGGTCATAAATACGAGCTTTATCATAAAGACTTGATGATAATTTATAATGTTAAGGGATGCAAAAGTAAAGGAAAATACTGATGGTCATCAGGACATCATTTTCATAAAAGATTATAAAACTGATGTAAGTGTTTTAAGAAAAAAGTTTTTTTACCCTATAATATAAACATCGACTTGAAATGAACACGTAAAATTTGATTGGCTTACGATAAGGCGCGCGTATTGACACTTCAGTAAAGGTAAAAATCATTTTAAAATGTACGTCGTTACTATGTTTACTATGAAAAATCTATTACAAAGACTTTATAAAATTTGTTTTTTCCAATATTCTTCGACCCTCTCCACAGCTCAAGAGCACTAGCAACTAATTTTTATCTTACCGCATCCACCACCTTTTCTCTTCCCTATACACTTCCCAATCGCCGTCAAATAATTATCCTTCACCATTATCCCCAACACTATCCCCCTCGACAAGCATATCCTCTCTCTCTCTTTCTCCTTATCGATAAAAACCATTCGAGACCACTCACTCTCTCCAGCACCTGCCGCCGCGCGTCCCTTCACAGCAGAACGAAGCGCGCCACTGGCTTATAGCCATAAAAACCGGTATAAATTATAAGTCGTACAAACGACGCGCGCCACCGTCTCAACCCACGCACGACGCACGCACGCAGAGGGGGATGATTTTGCGCGAGAGCGCCGTCGTGCACGCGCCTTTACGGCCGGCGACAATGGCACGATATATTCGCCGTTTACGGCCGTGCGCTTTACGAGAGAGAGAGAGAGAGAGAGAGAGAAAAAATCCCGTCGCACGCGGTTGCTATATACCGTCGCTCTTATCGGTCTCTCGGCGCGTGAGGCCTGTGTATGTGTGTGAGCGCGTGATAATAAAACAGCAAGAGGATCGCAGCCGATTTTCACCGACTAATTTTCGGGGCAGTAAAGGTGGATGGTATAGTGTGCTGATCGTTCGAGTTGTGTCGAGAGAGAGAGAGAGAGAGAGAGAGATAGAGAGATATAAAGGATATATGTGTGTGTGGGTATGGATGGTTTTGTAGGAAGGTTAAAAGCAGATATGGGTTGTTGAGAGTTGTCGCGCTGGGTGTGTAAAGGTTCTGATGTATTATTGAGGGGACGTGAAATGCGGATGATCGCCGTCGTGGCTTTCATCCTTTATACGAACGTTGTAATTGGGATTGTTATCGTGCGAAAGGTTAACATTCAAAGTGATTTCATATTTATCGGTCTATACTGAAATCTAAAGTTTTGGAGTAACTGAAATGTTGATTATTAGCAAATATATATAGGGTTAGTGAATGAAATTAACTGTAATTGTAATAGTAATGGCATAACTTTTACGCAAGATTTATTGCGAAATTACGTAAGCCATAATTAAAATACTTTTTCTCGTGTTCTAGTGTCTTTTAATATCGTTAACGTAGATGAGTAAGTAGCGATCAATTGTTAAATTACCTAGAATAAAAATTCATCATAGCGATACCCTTAAATACATGAGTCTCCAATAGCACCTCAATAGTCAAAGATCAATCATGCACGTCAGATTTTATTTCCATCTTCTATATATATATATATATATATACACGTACATATATATATGAGAACGCAAATCGTTCGCATACATCTCTCGCGTACATCCAGCAGCCGTAAGCACATTTCCTCGTCTCTCTCTGTCCCTCTCTCACAATCGAAAAACTCCTGGAAAAATCCTTTCCACTTCTATTTTCCGAAAATCCAATAAACCCTAGTTTTCTCTCCCTCTCTCTCTCTCTCTCTTGGCAACTCTCAAAAACCATTTTACACTTCTCCTCGCAAACGATTACACGCGCGCGCGCGCGAAACTTAATAAGACCACTAACGAGGGGCGGCGGCGGCGGCGAAAAAGGTGCGAGTAGCTGCTGCTGCTGCTGCTGCCGCCGACGACGCCGTCTCTCTTTGAAAGAAGGCCGAGGGCGGATTTTAATTAATTTCTCTGAGCGTGCGCTAGGAGAGGGAAAGAGAGAGAGAGAGAGAAAGAGAAAAAGGAAAAACGAAATTAGCTTTAATTTCCCGGCGCCGCGAGAGACCCTTCTCTCTCTCTCTCTCTCTCTCCAGATTGGAACTAGATAAAGGGCGCGCTTTTTCTCACTCGCTTTTGTACGCGACGACAGAGTGTGTGGCAAGAGCTGTGTGACATACCACAGCGAGTTGCTCGCGCATTTTAATAATTAGCGTATAAGTATATATATATATATATATATATATATATATATATACACGGAAAGTTGTCGACGAGTCGAGATTTATATGAGAAATCGCATGATATTTACGCTTATATATATATGTATATATTGTCCAATTAAACTTCCACCTTCTTTCTCTCGAAACTTTCGATACTTCATATTTACCGGAATCAAAGATCTGGAAATAAGTCGGTCGCTCGACGCGCTAGTATAAGTATAGAAGTCAAACTTTCCTAGAAACAAACGTCGAAACTCGCAATTGGAAGTTTTAAAATCTACCGGGAGCCGAGCTTTCGTCCATCCGCATCCATCCGAGAGAAGAGGAACAAGTGTCCGATGATATAATTAACCGGCTGGCGCGTTTAGCGAAACTTTTCTCTCTCTCTCATCCTTCCGTAGCAGCAGCAGCAGCAGCAGCATCATCTGCAGCCAATGTTGAAGTATATACGGCATATAATACGCGCGAAGTGCAAAAAAGTTTCGCGAAGACGCGCGCAACTGTCAGTAGGGTAATTCCGGTCGTCGCTTCTTCTCTCTCTTATATTTCGTTCCCGAGTGAACGAGAGAGAGCGGGAGAGAGAAAGAAAATAGTGAAAGAGAAAGAGAGAGAGAAAAGGAGAGGACGAGCTAACATCAATCCCTTATTCCGTTGGACGCTGCTCTCTCTCTCTCGCTCTCTCGGCAGCAGTAGAGCACATAACCCGGGCAAACTCACTTGACCCGCTTTCGACTTTACGAAACTTATCGGAAACGCAGTTTGCATTGGTCGGAAGGAAGGAAGATGCCGGATGGAGGAAAAATTATATGAACGGGGCGCGCGATGCGAGGAGAGAGAGGATGAGGAGGTTAAAAAAAAGTTGCGAAAAACTCGCAGGCAAAAGGGTGAGATTAATTGGGAGCGACGGTGCGTGTGTGACTAATTGCGAAAAGTTGGAAAATGAGTTCTCTCTCTGGTTTGTTCATATTGCTGATGAGATATATACATATACACATACATATATACATATACGCATAGATAGGCAAGAGAGCTAATTTAGGTGGTATATAAGGATCTCGTCGTCCTTGTTTGTATGCTGATTCGCGTGTCCGCATTAATCACTCGCGCTCGCGCTACGAGAGCACATTTCACGTGGCGAATCTTGATTCACCGCTCGATATCTCACGAACCCTCTATATACATATATATATACTATATCCAACTGCGTGGCAGACAAAACCCTATACGTAAACCGCAACTAATCCTATATCAGGCAGGGGTTCCAGCGAGATTCGCCAAGAAGACGCTGGCTGCTACTGACCAAACCGATCCGACCTTTCTCTTCCAAGTCTCTCTCTCTTTTTTTCTCTCTCCTCTCTTCTGTGATAAATCCCGCACCTAGGATTTTTCACATCGGATTTCTGCAGTAGCTGCCGACGACTTTTTGCACGTCGCAGTGCTGCTGCTGCTTTTCCTCGGATTAACGAGCCATAAATCAGCACGCGAAATTTCATGAACTGGACCCCGACTTGGCCGCGCTGCGATTCTGCCATGCTGCTGCTCCTCACAATGCGGATTATCGCTGTGTTTATAGCTGTGGCGCGCGCCGTGGAAAGGAGGAATTTCTCGGGAACAATGCGTCGCACGTGTTGTGCTCGCGACGGTACCACTATCGGGGGAAATTCGTATACGCCACCTTCGGGGTAGAGAAGAAGAACGCGAGGTATTGTCTTTTTGGATACGGGGAGGAGGCTTGGATCTAATGCTATATAGTTTTTGGAGGTAGCTTGGCGCGTTTTTTGAACATTTTTGAGAGCTTTTTTTATAGCGCGAGAAACTTTGAAAAAAATCGTGAAATGCGAAAATGGCGAGAAGGTTTAATTACTTTTATCCTTTGGGGTATGTGAAAGTCAGCGTTGTAATTGCAAAAAGCGGATGTGAATTACCAGCGCGCAAGAAAAATCCTGTACGTCCGTTTGTACCGTTGTAATTTGCTGTGCGTGTGGTGAGTATACAGTGAATTGGATTTTTTATCGGAGGTTATTATATAGTTATACGCGATATGTACCGAATTTTCCATGATGGGGTAGTCGCGGCGAACGATAATCGGCTGTTTATAAAGCAACGACACACGAGCAGCGAGGTCTCGTGTATAAAGTGTACTATACTATACTATACTATATATATATACGCAGTGATGGTGAGGAGCTTATACGCGTATATTATACATCCGAGAGAGCCTTGGCCGCAGCGAGTTATGTTTAATAAAAATTTTATTCCTCGCGTCTCTCTCTCTCGTGCGCGTTCCTCCCCGCTCGCGGCTTCTTCTCATTTGACTGGGGGAATTTATTAAAGTTTAGGTCTCGTCCCAAGGATTTTTTTCCTACTACTACTCTTCCTTCTCCTTCTTCTTATACCTCCTACGCGCGCGACGCCGTAAAAGTGCCTCGTTGCGCGCGGAATTGGAATTTTTTTTACAGGACCTAGAGCGCGGGTATATAGTAGTAAGTTTTTTTCTTCTTCGCCCGCAGAGTGTGATGATGAAAAAGTACGAAAATTCTAGTAATACGCGCGTATAAGGAACAAATTTTTTTTGGTGAATATGTATATATATGTGTGTGTGTGTACGGATTGATTCGCGGCTTTCCCGCGCGGCACGGGAAGAGAAAGCGGAGATTAAACTCACGATCGTACCTTTGTTATCGTGTTCTGTAGGCTACTGCTGTCCTGCGGTTGCCGGTAATGATGATGGTGTTGGTGGTGGTGATGATTCTGAAACAGAAAGGAGGAAATGAAAAATTGATTTGTGACCATTATGTTTAAGAATATTATATATTTAATTTCGAAAACCCATATACGTGCGATGAAAAAGCAAAATAATGAAAATGAAAGCTAAAAACTATTACGTATAAACACACGGCGACCTGCAATAATCGCTTAATAAAAAAGCCTGAGCGAAACAATTCCACGAGACTGAATTAATTCACGGCGACGGGACGTCGGAGTAAGCGAAAAAAGACATAGAGAACACGCAAAGAAGAAGGCGCGCCCGTGGAATAAAGTTTCCGAGTGAGAGAGACACGACGACCCCTCTGCCGTCGCATTAGCACGGTAAATCATGTTAATGTCGGTGCGTTTATTATTCAATTTTCAGAATTACGCGAGAGAGAGTAGGGGAAAGACCTTATAAAAAGAGCGACGTCGCGCCGACTTAACTTTACGCAAGTCGCGTGCTACTTTTTCGCATAGGGTGTATGGTTGAGAACGTGGGTTTAGTGTGAACCTATACAAGGTCGATCAATTTTTTTATTTTATTTTATTTTATTTTTTTTCGTTAAAAGTTTATGGAGGTGGGTTGTACGGTAACTGACGTGCGACGGTTTTGGACTGTTTAGTACAGTTTCACGTCGTTCATCCAAGCAAAACTTTAAGTCTTACTTTAAAAACTATCATAATTAGTAAATACACTCAACAACATTAGTAAATACACTCAATTAAGAGAAATTTATTAAAAATTGTATTTCACCTATATTCACCATATCATGCATATATCTCAGAGACTACGACTTTTAATCGCCCCCGATTCCCCCTTCCAAAAAAAAAATTAAAATAAATTTCTCTAACAAAAAGACACCCCAACCCTCAACCTCCACAAATCACACATACACATCGCATCTCAAAATTATGACCTCCAACTGCTCGCGGTGCGCTAAAATAAATCACGCGAAAATCGAATTTTCCCCGTTGATTTTTCCCCGTAAAAACACAGCCGCCGCCACCGCCGATGCCATACCCCCCGTACATTCGTCAGCCGGCCGATGCATCTTTCACGCAATTAAGCAGTTGATTGCAGCTGATACACACGAATGTTTTTCAGCAGCGAAATAACAACACGACAGCAGCGCCAATAGTGTACACACACATATATATATATATACGACGCACGCATCCACGATGGGGGTATAAATGAATCAAGATCGCATTCAATTCCAAGCGCAAACAATTCATGCGCTCGACATAAATCACATACAGTTACGCGTGTGTGTGGATTGGTCGAGAAATTTGACTGTGGATGGAGATATTCCGTCTTATACTGCCGAAGTACAGCTATACACCCAATTTTCTTCCATCTATACGCCGCCTATAAATATACACGCCGCGTTCGTTAGAAGGCAATTCCGGAACCTAAACACACACACATATGCTCTGTAGTAAGTAGTAGCCAGAGGCGTCATCGTCAGGGCCATCGACCCTTATACACTATACGCTTATACTCTCCCTATCATATATATTTATATACACCCTCGCACACACACACACACTCAGATAAAGCTGTTTTTATCGTGCCCTCTCTTTCCAATTTTTCCCTCCCTCCCTATCACTCATTCGGCTGCGTGTACGCGGAAATCGTAAATTATTTCCGAGAGGCTTAATGAGGGTAGCCGCTACCAGCTGCTCACGCGCCCGCGCGCGTCGCGTCAGCGACACATATACATACGCGCGTGGAAACAATTAAACATCGGCGCGCACGCACGCGTAATTTATTCCAGGGGGAGAGAGGAAATATATATATATATAGTAAAATCGAATGGATCGGTGGCTTGTCGGGAAAAATACGGCGGAAAATCTGGACAGTGGTATTTTATTTATTTATTTTTTTGTTCTGCGAAAAAGAAGAGTATGGGAGGGAAAAGGTTACGAAGCGTGTCGGATGAGTGTTACAATCCCGCTTGTGTATTCACGGTTGAGGAGGGGAAGGGAGACGCATTGATTTTAAATCGACATTTCGCAAGAGAGAGAGCTTGATTTTGTTTGGCGATATAAACCGTTAGTCATATTTTGAGAGCAATCGCACGTTCGCTTTTTCTTTTTTTTTTGTCGATTGCGGGTAAATATAGAGGAAAATTTAGTTTCGTAGTATGGAAATTCCGAGCTCTATATGGTATAATGAATTGAACCGGGTTTGTTGTTTTTTTATTTTAATCAAGAACGCACTTCCTATACTAAAATGAATAAAAAGCGTTACAACTAACTAGCCCCGATGGAAGTGAATTGCGCGAGATTGGTATATATCTCGGAAAACAGCTAGTTTCATTCAAAGTTAAAAGTATACTCGTTATATTCTCCGTTATCATTCTCGAATAGTTTCTACTGAAAAATGAAGTGAATCGAGTAACTATATGTTTTTATGCGAATTTATTGATGATCGTAGAACTTTATCTATGATTTTCTCTTTTTTTCACTTTTTTTATACTTTAATAAACCAATTTATTCAATCACATATACATTTCTATAACATACTATTTCATAAACCATATCAATTATCCCAAGAAAATCTAATAACCGTCTATTTTTAACAACCACTTTTCCTTTCACCTCTCGCACCGACACTACCACCAGCTTACTCACACCTCTCTGCTGCCAGGCACATTCCCAAAAGCAGTATCACCATGACACAAAGCCTCGTTTCGAGTTTCACGCGCGCGCGCGCGCGCGTCGGTATGCTATATATATATACGCGCCAAAAAAGCTACAGCATAATAAAATCATTCTCTCTCTCTTCGTCGCACGCGCAATCAAAATTACATTGTTCGATCGCGCGCGCACGCCATCGTGAAATGACTCGCCGTCTGGGGCAGTGCAAAAAAAAACGTGTCAGGAGGACTGCTCGTTCGGAATTTCAAATATATACGAGAGCGCGCGCGAATCGGTGGCGAAAGGTAAATAAAGGGCTGAAGGTATTTTTGGAAGGATTGCCACCACCGTCGCTGCTCCTGCTGCTGTCATGGTGATTTTTTTTTCCTTTTTTGAGGGAAAGTTTTTTTTGGACGGATTAGAGACGAAAATATTTTGGGTTTAATCTTTTTTCTGTGGCTTGGTGGTGAAGAAATGGAATATCTATGTGGAAAATAGCTAGCAGTGTTGATATTGTTGCAAATTGCATTATTCGATAATAATAAGTAAATACAGACATTGTGTTTTTATTATAACAGAAACTAAATCTGAAAGTAAACCAGTAGATTTAAATAAGATTCCGAAACTTCTTATTATTCAATACAACTATCCATATTAATTTGGCTACACCTCCTAAGCTAATTACCATCTAAGCAAGACTCAACAAGTCTCCCCTAAAAAAAAAGAATTCAACGTACGTCCTTATACACCGAGGTTAACCACCTCTCGATCCCACCTGTAACCCGACACTCTATCCACTTCCTCTCTTTCTCAGCTCTGACACACCTGCCGAACCTCTCCACCTCCCTAACCAAAAAAAAGAAAGAAAAAAAATCACCCACTATATATAACCCACCGTTCGGGGAAGCGCGAAACGTCAGTTAAATTCACCACAGCCACGTAAATATTTACGCGGCTACTCTCGGCAAATATTAATAGAGCAGCGCTGTACGCGTATACACACACACACATACGTATACCGGAAGCCCATATAAAGCACGTATACGCGTGGAAGGCAAGAGAGAACAGTAGTGGTGGTAGGGGTAGCAATTGAGTCGTTATGCGAGAATTGTAATTAAGCTCCCGGAGCTCGAAGATACCGGGCTGCAATTTTCCATCGAGATGCGCGAGCCGCCGTGTGCAGCGAGTGGAAGTAGGGTTAGAGGTAGAATAGGGGAAATTGTTTCGATTGCAAGAGAGCAGTTTGATGAGAGAGGTATATATAGAGCTGAGTGCTGATGGATTGATTGGTCGGTAATCACGTGTGAATTTTGAGGGGTAAAAACGGATTTTTTCGGGGATATACGGATGATGATGATGTGTTGTTTTACAACGAATGGTAAAGTTAGAGGTAATTGATGGTTGGATATACATTATAATTAATAAAAAATGTGATAAGGTAAAATTTCATATATATATATATATATATATATATATATATATATATATAAAGGCGGATGCTGTTAAACGATTGATTTACACAGTGAATATATGAGATAAAATTTTTCTGGGGAATTCAAAGTATTGAGAGAGAGAGAGAGAGTGAGAGGGAGTGTGCAACAGATGGAGTGCTCTCATGCAACTCGGTGGAAAATTTTTCGAAAAATTCCGAACAAACTTTTTCCGAACTGCGAGAGTAGGGAATGGATTCCCTTTGAAAATTATTAAAGTGAACATTTCTGAAATATCTGACACCTACTACTCTACATTTCTCTCTTCTTCTTCTTCTCTGGGATTTATTTTCACACATTTTATATACGAACGATTCTTCGCTCCATATTTTTTTCTTTCTTTTTCTTTTCACGAACAAAAATATATTAACGACGACGACGCATTCGTTCGCAAATGTTTGACGACCGTTATATTACAATATCATCGTACAATAGCCTCGTCATCGTGTAATCACGGTCCACTGCGACAGTATAGCGTTTAAAACACTGCGCGCGAGTGACTACGTCACTCATATTTCACTAACCGCATCGTATATACCGGTGTGAGTCTTTCATCTTGTGCGCACAGTATTTAAATAATCCCCTCCCTTTTGCGTTCAGTCCATTATCGCCCTCTCGGAAACGCAAAGTTATATACATCCATCCCCTACCGCTTATTTCCATGATAAAAGAATCTCGTTATATACACGAAGACACGAGTTTATTAAATATAATCACGGATATACCGATATCCTGTGCTTGCGTCTCTCTCGTTGAAATATGACCAATCGAAATTAAAACGGGAAAAAGTATAGCGTGTGCAGCTTTTTAGAAGAGTTTTAAATCGAATCGTATACTGACGACGACAGAGCGAGTGGGCGAAAAGAGCAATTACTTTCCGCAAAGGATGCGGGCGTATAGAAAGAAAGAAAGCGCCTTCGGGGAACGAATTAATAGACAGCTTGACGGCGGCGCTTCTTCTTTTCGAGAAATTTTTACGCTTGGACATACACACACACACACACACATACACTTTTCAAGCACGATTGAACGACAGCGAAAAGCTAAATTCTACGTCTGTTATAATTTATATATGGAGCAATCGCTCTATATACATCTAACAAAACTTTTTGCGCAAGCTTCGCGTGAAAAATATCTAATCCTCCTTTCCTCTTCTTCTTCTTCTTCTTTGGCCGTTTGAAAGCTTTAGCTCGAGCTTCCTTTGGGTCAATGATTTTTCACCTTTCTTTCCTAGCGCACCGATAAATGTATAAAAAGTCGGAAAGTATTATACGGACGTGGGCGCGTGAGACGACGAGGAAAAACGAACGTGTGCCGCGTGCAACACGCGATGGGTGGAGACGACGTCGACGACGACTGCGAGCAGCGGTAGATGTATAAGTGTATATAGCGTGAGATGGTGAAAACGTGGGGTGGATTTTTTGAGAGAAGGAGGGGTCGGTACTGTATGTGTGTGTGTATGTATTTTCGTAATGGATGGAAAAATATGTGTAGTGGTATTTTTTGCGATGTAATGTAGTTTTTTTGATATTCGGTAATTTATGATTAAAACACACCGTGATTGCATACTTATATGAAAATGTTTAAAGGAAAACGTTTTTCGAAGTATTATCAGAAAATTCTTGATATCTATATACCCTGGTAAACCTGAGCTAAATTTATCATATTACTTTATAGAAAACCCGAAATCGTAAAAATTATTACAAACCCATTTTCTATATACGTGTACACAATATATTCCACTCCGAAATCTCCATTTTTCCTGTCCACAACAACCACCACAAAACCAAAATTTTACAATCTTCCTTTTCTCCTCCCCCCAATACATACATCGACCACGAAACAAATACATCTCAAAAACGCATCATCTCTGTCATACACTCTATCTTATATACCTCACCCTCGAAGGAATATATCCAGCTTGCAGAAGCTTTCGTGTCGCCTGTAAAACCACACCCTTCGCGTATATATACGCATAACGTATACATATAAAAGTAACGCGCGAAAGATGTCGCAGCACAGACCGGCGCTCCCTCTCAGTGCTGACAAGTCGAGTATAAGACAATTTTATATAGGCGCATACAGGCGCCCCGCCATATCCTTGAGTTCTCGAAACTCCCGTAAAACACGCGCGCTCGCGCATAAACAAAACAAAGTCGTCGTCGTCGTTGGGAGAACGCGAAACTTCTCAAAAACAGAGCTTAGCTTTATATATATATATATGATATACTAACGTAACAACAATGACGACGACGACGAAAAAAAGAAACTTTAAAATGACTCTGAGGAGAAGGTTATCCCGTTGTTTTATCACCAAGAGCGCGCGTACCGGCGGGCGAGAAATTCAAAAGGAATCCTCGTCCGCCCCCTCGGAGACTCACTCTCTCTCTTCTTTCTCGTACCGTATATATATATACTTCGCTTTCTCTTTGTATGTGTATTCCCAAATGTGCCAATGAATAGCAAATACGACTGCAGCACTATTCCTACTGCATTTTCATACACGCGTGTGTACTCGCGTGCGCGCGTTGGCTTTGGAAAATTTACTCCATCCACAGACACGGGGTAAAAGCTGCGCAGTAGCGAAGAAAAGTCAGCCCAGCAGCGAGTTATGATATCGATAAGTCTCCGTGGGGGTGGCGCGTATGCTATATATATATATATTTGTATACATATATATACACTCTAGGGAGACGCTGAAGTCTCGCGCACGCTCTCGACGCGTATTTACACCGCGGCGAATTCTTCCCGCGTTTTTTTATATACATGCGCGGACGGAAGGGAGGAGGAGTTTTAGAGCGATGATTTAACGACGCTTTTTGCGCCCGTGAATAATTCGAGGTTTTTAAGTGCGCGCGCCCCACCCGACGTTGCCCGACGACGACGACTACTACGACGAGGAGTATTATTGTGTACGCGGGAGTGGAATTTCCAACGAGTGTATAAGGGTGGGTGGGGTAAGTAAGGTTGATAATGGGTTTCCTGATGATATGGCGAGTTTTTTTTGGGTTGTAAGAGTGTTTCGATTTTGGTGATAGGGTCGTTGCGTGTAAAGCGAAGGGTGTAATACGGTGTGAACGGTGCGTTCTGTGTAAGTATGCTCGAAAAATACGATTTTATTTCATTTCTACTCGACAATACTATAGTAGTATTAACAATAATATTAGTGCTATGGTGATATACAAAAAATTATCGTAAAATGTTTCCCTAAACTTCAGCTCAGCGACGTAAACACGAGCACGCACGAAATCATAGAAAAGCACACAGACAGTTTTTCAAAATCCTTTCAAAATACTTCGCTGCTTATTGTTTCGATTTCCTGCGCACCTCTCCTCTCCAAAACAAAACGTCGTCGGCTCTCTTGAACGAGAACAACAACCACCAAAAACCCTTCTATATACCTGAATAAAATTCTCTTTTGCTCTCTTGCTCAGCGGCGACACGTTATATATAGTTCGTTCACCTTATTCTCGCAAAAAGTATCGTTGCTGCTGCATCAGAGGCACAGAGCAGCCGACGACGACAACAATCGGCCTGAAAAGAATTTCCTCTCTTCCACTCGTAAACAAACCATATATATACACACTCACATTCTCACTCTTGCGTGTATACAAACGAATCCCCGGTAGGTTCAAACTTCGCTTTGAGAGAAAGAGAAAGAGAGAGTGCCCCTACCTATCCTATATACAGTGCATCTCTTTTTTCTTGCTCTGCTCGGATCCTAAGTACGCGCCACACGCGTGCATTACGTACTCTCCCTCTCTCACTCTCTTTTTCTGTGTATTCCTCTCTCTCTCGCGCGTGCTTTTTGTAGCCAACGACGACGACGCTCGGCGTGACATTGAGAGTCGGTGCAAGTGCCTAAGGGATTTCCCGCGTAGCGAGCGCGCGAGAGATGCTTTGAATGCGACGAGACGAGGGAGAAGGAGAGGTTTTCGACCCTTTTTGAAGAGAGAGAGAGAGTGGGATATTTGCTAGGTACGTGCGGATTTTTTCGCACTCGCGCGCGTGAGGGAGTGTGCTGGTGTGGGTTGCAAAAGAGAGAGAGAGAGATAGGAGAGCGTTATGGGTTTTGACGGATTGTATATAGCTGGAAAGAGGGGGCCAGCCACGCCGCGCGAAGCTTTGAGGCGAGGAAAGAGCGTGGAACTTGCCGGCTTTGTGAAGCTTTATGGATGCGTTTTTTCCTCTTCTTTCTCTCGTTTTTTTTGTATACGCGACTGAAGGTACTTTCTCCTAGGTTTACCGTCAAATGTGCCGTATGCGCGTTGTAATGGGTCGTTTGCTAAAAGGGTTGTTGCTGTTGTTGTTATTGTTGTTATAGTAAAATTTGTGCCGATTAACCTCGATATAATATACACAGACTGAATCAATAAAGATTAAACAATAATAATTAACAGATAGATCGGAGGGTCGAACTAAGAATAAACGTATAGCGTCGAATAAATAAGTAGTAACCTTCGTGTGTTTGAGAAGCACTATACTCTACGTGGATTTCGACAACGACAAAAGCCAGATTACACATACCAAGGGAGAGGAGAGGAAACTGCTGTTCTCTCTCTCTCTCTCTCTCTCTCTGGCACTCGGCGTATACATAAAAGATATCGGGAGAGAGAGAGAAGTACACGAAACGGCGTATAATGCTATACACAATACACGTGCGTTTATTTACCTAAACGCCAAAAATATACAACGCGCACACGCGGCTCTTTTCTCTCTCTCTCTCTCTCTCGCCCTCTGGGACCAAAAGTGCAGCATTTTCCATAAACACGGGCGTGGTTACTGTCTGCGTATCTGTGTGTGTACAGGAAGAAGAAGAAGAAGAGAAGGAAGAGAAGGAGAAAGCGATCCCCCTAGTCGGAGGAAGAAAATTCACGAATTCCAGGACGCGAATCCCTCGATTTTTCCGCTCAACCGGCAAAGTTTCATTTGCAAATACTCCGCGGTGGCTGCTGCTTGCGAATTTCATTGAAAATCCTCGACATTCCCTTATTCCTCAACGTCTAGATCTCTCTCTCTCTCTCTCTTTCGCATGCCGGCCATTTTTCTCTCTACGAGTGCTATGTGTATGTATGTTTGCGTATCTATTACTCGTAGGAAGAGGTGGGGGGAGAAGGAAGGAGAAAGAAAAATAAAAATAACAGTACACGAGGTACAAAAAAAAGGGAGATGCTACACGACGGATTGTTTGTGAATGTTGTGAATAGACAATGTTTCTGAAGGTTACACAACTGGGATGCTTCTCGAAAGGGGATTTGGGAAATTTTTTTATCATTATGATAGCGCAATAACTTGTTCATTGTATGATTAATTTCAATTTCAAAATAACTTTGAGATAGATAACAAACGTGTATCCAACAAGTTTTCATTACCTTACCTCTCTCGCAATACCTTTAATGCGCTGTACACTATATACAAATACCCACACACCAATAGAAATCAGTCACAGCTCTAGTCCCCCTTTCCCTTTTATTACCTATACAATCCACTTTCCCCAAATCCTTATGCGAAATCCTCCAACGAACTCTGACTCGTTTCCAAGAAACAGCAGCGACAGCAGCAGCAGCAGCGGAACTAGGCTAAACGGAGTAGTAAACGTCCGCTTAAGCACTCGGGTGATTCAAATTTACATTCGACCGCCTTTTAAAATAAATTTCTTTCAACGCTGCTCTCTCTCTCTCTCTCTCTCTCTCTCTCTCTCTCTCTCTCTGCGCAACAACGGGGCTGAAATGGTTTAATTCGGCTGCACACGATAGCAGCGCGTCTCGTGATACTACATAGCTATGTATATGCCCAACCGGTAATTTTGAAAATTAGAGCAGCATCGTGTATCTCCTACTGCGTCGGTTTCGCTCCGGTGAATCATGGTTGAAATAATCCCCGTGCTATGTACACCCTTTTTCTGCTATATAGATATAGACAAACAGTTGCAGTTAGCAGTAGTAGAAAAGCGAACGACAACGTCGATGCGAATGAACGCTATAAAGGAAATTAACGGCTGCTTATAATATAGACGAAAAATACAAATATTTCTCTCCCTTTTTTTTTAATTTTTAACGCACCAAATTCTACCAAAAAGAAAAAGAAAAAAAATCAACACAACACCCGTCATCCTCGTTTTCCCACAACCTTATATCCTCTCTTTCTCTCTCTTTCTCACTCACGTGCGGCGTGCAAACCTCACCCGACAATGCGGCGCGCGCGAAAAAAGCCGCCTCTCTGCTGCTGCTATCTCTCGCTGCTGCGCATTTCTCAGCTCACTCGCGCGCTGCGCATTCCTGTGGCTGCGCGCCCCGGACACGTGTTGTTGTATGCCTAGCTGCGTTATTTATTTTTCGCCGGCTGGTTTATATATAGCACTACAGTGTGTACGCTTATAAGATATCGCGCGTGAGAGATACGACGACGAGAGAGTTTAATTTGCAAAATTAAATATATTTGTAGTCGTGTATGTATGTATATACGTTTATTATATACAGTTTAGGAATGGTTGTAACGGGTATGTATACATATATAATAGGGTGGATGTATGGGTATATAAGTAGAAATCGAACTTTTCACCGGTTGTCTTATTAAATTTTCTCCCGATATAGCGCATCTCGCTCACCACAGCTCGGGGCACTTTGCTCATGCCCCCCACCCCCCTTTTTAAACTTCGACAAAGTTCTTAATGGCGTTAATAAATTTCGCATTATCTTTTAAAGGTTCGGTTTACTTTATTTTCCACCCATATATACCTACACTTTTGCTTACTTGCTTTTTTTTTTATTGAAATCGTTCCCTCCCCCTCTCTCTGTCCCGCCACCTTCGCTCTTTTTAACTGCTCCATTGTTCCATGAATTCTCCAAGGCTGAATAAATTTAACGCGATATAAAAGCGCGCGCTACGGTCTCGCTAACAAACGGCGCGACACTCTCTCGTTCGCCGCGCGCGTATATAGTTGCACGACGAACGAACGAACGAGCAAGCGAGCGGTGACCCATAAAAAATCGATTTTGTATCTATATAAATTATCGTCAAAGCTCTCTCGTGCGAGAGAGAGAGAGCGTTTCGGTCGCCCATTTATTTCGTCGCTTCCAAGCGCCGCTATACGAGAGAGAGAGAGAGGGAGAGACTTTTCGCGAATTAGCGCTTAAATCAGCGACGAAAAAGCGACCGGGGTGAAATTCACGTTTTATTTAAAAAGAGATGGATAGAGGTGATTTAATTCGACAATTTAGCGAGCAATCTTTTGTTTTCAAAATTCTGCAACAAGACGAGAGAGCTTCTATCCATGACCTACGCGTATAATACATCTATATATATATATAAAATATATATAAATGGGCGAGATGAGAATGTTAGTATTTGATAGAGAATGCATGAATATATATCTGCTGCGTTCCACGTGCGGCTCATTAGGCGCGTGCCCCGTATTGGATGTGTGTAACTGCACGCCGTAGTAATAGTTATATATATATAGTTTCAATATAATTATTTCAACTATTTTATTTCTGAGAAATTTTATCGACCTAGTTACTCGGTCACGTATATCGCGTTATGCGTGCGTATGTGTGTGTGTGTGTGCATCGGGCGAGAATTGTCGAAGAATTCAAGGTGAATTTGAAAAGCTCTTTGAGTGACTTTTTTTTTCTATACGACACGCGTTGTAGTATAATCAAAGCTTTCGTAATAATTCACCTTTAAAGTACAACTTTTTTTTACTACAATCTATATATTCTTGTCTTCTCTATTATTAAAAATCCATACGGTTAAATTTTAAAATCAAACGATATATAGATTCATATAAATATTGAAAAAACCCATTATTATATACAGTACCCCGCGCACATCTCACTGAAAATCCATTATCAACAGCGGGCACAGAGCACCGAAAAACCACTTACCCACGTCCAAACACACACAGACATATACATATACACCTACTGCATTACACACACAGAGAGACTGCCGGCTGGTTGCACTTCAAACAAATGGACTATGTATCGCGAAATTTACAAGCGCCGACCATGACTGATGCGTCCGGCAGCCGCCGCTACTACTACTACTACTACTACCATCGCGCTTTCTCTCTCTCCTCTACCTCCTCCATCGGGAGCAAAACGCGCGGGAGAGATAACCAAATAGATAAAGTATTATACGGGGGAAGATCGGCCGGGGAGATACGAACGCGCGGGGATTAATAAATAGACGGATATGCTATATACGATATACACGTACGTATACGTACATACACACACGAGCAGCATACATGTATAGAATCGGGGAATGGATAAAAATTGAAAATTGTTATTTGTGTGTGCTTTTGGTACGCGAGAGGGAGGAGGAGGGGTGCGGTTTATTGCACGATTCGGGGGAACGTTATGAGCGTTTTGAGAAACGGTAAACGCTTTCTGCGTGCTTGCGCGAGGGGCGCGGTGGCGTGCATTGGCGAGTGATTGAAAATACTTTTGGACCGGGGGGTTGGTTGGTTGGTTGATGGGCGAGCTGCTGTGATTGCTGATAAGGTGGATTATTTGTTTGGGTGTGCGGGTATGGGAATGCACTGCCAGCGTAGAGAGAGAGAGAGATTGGCTTTTAATAAATGTCAGGGGATGCGAACGCAGGGTAAGTTTGTATATGGGGTGACAGTATAGTTTCGTTGGATGCCTCGAGAGTTGATGGGAAATTTGATCCGCCTGAAGTGGCAGAGAGAAAAAGACTTTCGAATATTAGAATTTATATAGGCATTTATTTAGACATCTATATATAAGTTAAGAATTTGTACAATAGCATCACTCTAAATCTTGACGAAATTTCCTTATAGCCTTTCGAAATAAATTAAGCAAACAATCCACACGGGTGTAACTTACTTCCCAAACTATACTACCGCATTGTTAACAACAATCGCAATCGAATGAGACGACCCTGTTGTATACTCTTTTCCTCTCATCTCCCTTCAACACACTATACTGAAAATCCACAAAGCTATACGAGGTACGTACGTTACCCGGCGCATAGTAACAAATTCCCAACGCGCGTCGTCCCCCTTGTTTCTCTCGTAAAAGTTATACACACCTCACCTGCGCGCTCCAAAGTTTTACCAAACGCGATCCTGTAAGAGTATATATAACCGTCTAAATTAGTCTCTCTCCTCTCTCTCTCTCTCTCTCTCTGCATTTTACACGAAATTTCAACGCCGGCGTAAACTCACGACACACAACCTCTAGCGGCGGAGCGGTGGAAATTCTGAGAAATCAAGTCCGCACGGGGGTGGTGCAAATGTTTGCGATACGACTGCTAGCGTAACGAGCTCAAGAGAGAGAGAGAGGAGGAGGGTTGCTACTACAAGGTATATACGCGTTCAATCGTACACACGTAATGAGGGCACGCGCCCCGCTTCTATACGCTTTGATAAGGTCCTCTCGCCTTAATTTCGATGTTTATCAGTGCGAGGGGGAAACAGTCGTGGATGGTAATTGAACGATTGTCCTAATGGATTTTATAATGGCTACTGATAAGTCCCTCTATCCCCTATGTGTATATATGTATGTGCGTTTAAATTAATTTCCCGTCTAGCTGCGTTACGTGTAGAGGATATTGCGCAAAATTTATGCAAAAATATATTAATGCGCTTTATAT
>JAWWEQ010025563.1:0-26088 GCA_035583055.1 Torymus tubicola | reverse complement strand
TGCGGCTGTGTTTCTCGTTGTTTTTTCTTCATGCATTCGTACGTCCTTAATGCGTTTTTCAACTCGGCAATAGTTTTCGCACTATATAGAATCGCTTTATTTATTGTATCATCGGGAATTACATCCACTATATATTCGATAATTACTGGGTCTTCTAAGCCCCCTTGTTGTTCTATCGCCAACATGTTTTGCATGAAATGAAACATCGTCTCATTCGTCGCTTTCTTCTTTTTCGAGAGTACTTCTACTAAAATCTGATTGGATAGTCATCTTGATGTTCGATTTCTACTTTTCCTCTAGAATATTTATTGCACTTTGACGTCACAAGCGAATAAAATGAACACGCCGTGGCTGTCATGGCATTATCTGCTATGCCTGATACTTAAACTATAGCACGCAACATTAATAATATATTTATTTTCCATACTTTTATTGATATTATATTTATTATTAAATTAAGCAATGATAACAGAGCAATCACCAACTGTTGAGTATCTTCCAGTTCTTTTATTCATATTTTTTTATATATTCGATACACTGAAACTATATCTCCTTTTTCAACAAATATTTAATTTTTGCAGTTGATCAAGCGTATTTATCTTTATGGCACAGTGATTTATCAATACGGTTTGTGTGCAATGGATTCTGCAAGGTTTTGATAAATCCGTGTAAAATTTTATCGTGCTAAATCGTTTTTCACATTTAATATTTCAAGCTGACAAAAAATCGTTCGGTAATACTACCTATTGTATTGAGTATATGTAAAAAACTTGAGAGACGAATAAGCAACTAAAAAATATCATAAGATTAATACTTCAATTTATATCGTTTAATCATTTTATGGGCTTCTGATTTGTGATGATAGAAACCAGAAGTTGATTCTCAAAGCCGTTATAATTTATAACTAAATAGTTGTACAAAACTAACTATTGCTAACTATTTTTATGGTTGAAGTACTGCTTCTCAATTCTATAATATAAAATAAAAATAGAATGTAAATTTTTTTAATCTACTTGCAAGATTCGCAAACACTTGAAGATTTATCTTTAAAAGGCTGAACATTGTAATGCAACTACGCATCCACGCGCCATAACGTTTTACGATAGATTGACCTAGGCGGCAGCAAACTCATCGCCTTCGTGTATTCTAAAAAAAAAAACGAGAATTTATCGTCAGAGTAGAGAGAACAGGAGACTCTGTTTTTATTGGGTTTAATGCAAAATATAATGCTTTTACCCAGCATGCTCGAAAAATTGATTTTACCCCGTCGGGCAATTACTATTTCATCGTCCGCGACGAGAAAAAAATCACATGCGCCACGAGAGCTATAGGGAAAATTCATCGGCAAACAGTAAACTCGCGCACGTGCATCAATTTCTTGAAAAAAGCAATACGGCGCTGACGCTGTTTCTTGCTAGTCTCCATATTGCACAATTTTAATTTTAGATGTATGTAAAGTAATATATGTAAAATAGAAGAAGTGAAGATTTAACAATGTTTTCAAGTGTTCTGATCATGAAAGTGATTTTTGATGAGTAAAGATTTTACATACATGTCTTCGTGACACAATATGCTGTATCTTTATACCGTCACGTTTCTCGTCAATTTAATTACTAAGATCAGGAGGCTCAACATATTTTTTCTTCGACAAAACGTTATACAATAGGATTAAACTGAAGAGAAAAAAAATTGTAAAATAAGTGAATAACCGAATTTCTTATAAACACGTACAAACATAGAGACACCCTTATAGAAAAATAACAAATTGTATTTCGAGGCTATTCCTTTGAAGAAAGTAATTAAATACTGGTTTTTTTTTCTGAAAACAGTATACTCTGTACATCTTTAGAGTGACTCCAGCACTTGCACATCTACCCTTCTTCCCTCGAAAAAAGAAATAAAAATAACTCCGTAATTCGAAAGTGTGCTCAAGGGAACAGCTATCCTCCCGCAACGCGGCAGCCGCCCACTGCAGATTCTTTCCGCCCCTTCGCAGCCGCCAAAGAGATAAACGCTCTCGCCTCTCTGCCGCACGCGTCCGCGCGTGGAAAACTTAATTGAAAAGCGGAAATGTCCGCCATAATTAGCGCGCGCGTGTGCCTTAATTAAAGTTTTCGGAAAGTCGAGCGCCGGAGTCGATTTTCGCACGCGCTTATATGTACAATGAATTTATTATTTCGCAAAATTAACGAGATACACGAGGGACTCTCTCTCTCTCGGCTTCTCTTCTTAATTGAAACTGGAGTTTACGGACGATAACGCGACGACGGCTTGTTTACGGTGTATATATATGCGGGGGTTTTTCGGTGCTCGTTTTGCTACGTCGTTTAGGTAAGAGGAGTTACGGCGATGGTGTATAAGGTGGAAGTTTCGCAAGCTCGTGCTAATGGAGCTTGACGAAAACAACGTATAAGGGACTTACTTTTTAATAGTGGTTTGGTTAACGTTTTTCTGCACGGCAAGTGCTAATAACGCCATGACGAAATTTGCAAGGCTATTACATTATAATTCATAACAATCAACGAAGGGTTTATTACGACTGAATACTAAACTACTAATTTCTAATTGCTAGTTCATCTCTTTTTATATATAATATCTATATTGTGAATATAAAATAAAGTACTATGCTCTTATAGGGTAAAAGAAGAAAATATCCACCGAGCAGAGAGCCCACACGAATGCTGCTTCAACGTATCGCTTCATTGCTTGATGAAAAAGAGGAAACTCAAAATAAAGAGAAAAAGAAAAAATTGCCATAAAAAAAAGAAGCGGATAGAGTAAAAGAAAGAGCATGTGAAAGGGAGAGAGAAAGAGAAACCTTGCGTGCAGACTTACTCCGATTGCCATGTGTACTTGTCTGTAGATTGCATTTCAGGAGTATTTCGTTTTCTCGTAACTTCGAGTGGGGCATTTTTCGAGTCGCGCGCGCGCTCGTATACCGGTCAAGCAGAAAAGAGGGTGAAATGTATCACTGACTTCGCCTAATTTGGTCAGGCAGAAGCGCGGAGGAATGTAATCTTGGTAAGTTGTCGGTGTTATATACCAGATCGCGGAAAGCTGACAGTTGAAAATTGGAGTTGCGTTTATGAAACTGAAGAAACTCGCAGAAATACGTACATCTTTGGAAGCATTATTGTAGTTCCGAATTTTTCATTTAATTACTCAATGGCTTTTGATTTATTATTTCGTCAAAAACGACAATTGTATATCTTCTAAGTAATTAACATTTTCTAAATAAATATGCCTTAACAAACATAAATAGAAAAGTATGGAAACTTGTAATATTTTTTTATTGAAAATTTCCTAGTTTTAAAGTGTAAATTGTCTTAACTTTTGGTTCAAAATGTTAAATAACGGTTATCGAATTTGTATTAATCATTTAAAACTTTACGTCAATTATATAACAATATTATTGACAAAGAATAATCAATAATCATAAAATAGGGGTGGCTACCATCCTTGTGTAAAGTGACTACAAATCCTTAATTATAAAAGCTTTTATTTTCGCATTGAATCACTTTAATGTGTCAAAAAATTTGCTTGAAATGGGTCTAACAGCGTAATAAAAATAAGTTTAGAACTACTGTGCGCTAGTCAATAAAAAATAGCTGGCTCTTCTTTCAAGTTTATCAGCATACATTAGCCTATTCTCATCGACTTTGGATAATGATGTGTGAGGCTCCAAGTTGTCTTCAGTACCTCTGGTGACATCGACCTCCGTATGGTTAACTGCAAGCTCGATCGTCTCCTTCACGGCCACCTGACTATTACGCCGAATCATTTACATGCTGTTCTTGAATTTGTAATGGTTTCACAATAATGAAAAAAGTATCACATATTCTTAACTCGTTGATAACGTTACGACTTTGCTATTTTCTTCTTTCTTCATGCTACCTAGCGTTACTTTCTTCTCTACCTCTTATGTTCATCGTGTACTTTTTTGTAACTAGTTTTTTTGCTGTTCTGTTATTTGTTGACTTGGCTGACAGATTAATTATTTATGCTTGCTCTCGTTTTATAAGAGCAATTCTTCACAGCCTCTATTGTAGTAACATACTTAGGAAAAAAGTTCTTCTAATATCATTTAACATGTAACAAATGTCTTGTATTTAATTAAATTCTGGCAAGACAGGCATTAAATAAAAAAATATGCGACGAGCAATACGCAAATCTTGCGTCAAAATTAATATCTCAATTATACCTCAAATACACAACTCAATTCTTATTATGTAAGCATGTAACATTTTTATCAATTCAAAACTCTTAAATACTAGTAGATTATAATGTAGGAACCCACACGAGTCGTTTCTTCTGAATAAAATCCACAACCTTAAACCTCGGTGACGAGTAACTTACATACCACACCTCCACTATATTTCAACTTTCCTATACCCTTCCACATAAAAACACACGCGCAATTTATCCTCCCATTTTTTATTTCTCGCAATAGTCCCCTCCGCAATAAATATATCCCCCATACCATTCTACCACAACCGAGTGGAGAACCATCACGCGACAATGTATATCGCATTATCTAACTTAACCCCCTTCTCTATTCCCCCCTCTCTCTCTCTCTCTCTAGTTCTCTCTCGTACACCCACACGCTCTCGTAGAGAAAAATACGCACAGCGGCCGTTTAATTTCTGCAGAAGGCGATGCGCGCGTTCTTTAAGGAGACCGCAAGGCGAAATGCAGGCACGCGGTATCGAACGTAATGCAGTCTTTTCTATGCGGCGCCGCCACCGCCACCGCCGTCGGCGCGTATGTGCACGCGCATCACGGGCATATCTTTATGCGGCGCACTATACTCGCTTGTGCGCGCGAGAGCGGCCGGAACGGCATAAGGCCTTATATTGGACTCGTGTGAGCACGGATTTCGTGTCTTTGGGGGGTGCTTGCGGGACTCTGCAGAGATGAAGGTGATGATAAGAGGGACAATTGTACTAGTAAAATATCTTTTTATTTTTTTTTTTTATTTATTTTTTTTTTAATGTAATTTGAAAGATTTGTAGCATTCCGTTAATTCATGTGATTATTACTGTACTTAATGATTCAAAAGTAAGATCAATTTTAGCTCTTACTAAGAATCTCTACGAGTTTAAAGTACTTTTAACTTAATCAAATAATTTTTTACATACTTCACTTTGTATTCAATTTTAATATTGTAATATAGAAGAAGTTACGGAAATTCATTCTTATTCTTACACAAAAGCGCAATATAAAATCGAATTGACAAAGCTGACGAGGTTCTGGATGTACCTTGCTTTTAAACCGCTATAATTATCTTGCATTCTTCGTCACACCCCCCATATCGCCACAGTCTAATTCATACACAGTCGGTGCGCGAGCGGGCGCTCGACCGCGATTCCACACCACCTATTCCCCCATTCCAGGTCGCCACCGATACGGGAACGCCGCACTGCGGTACAGTCCTGCACGCGCGCGTGTATCACTCCCTCTCTACTACTCTGCCCAGCTTGAAGAAAAATTCGAGCATAACGGCCGTCCGCCACCTCATCGCTAATTCAGTCGCTTGCCGTATATATATATATGTGGATGTATATCTTTTTTTTCATGCCGCGCGTGCACGGTAAAGCTTTGTTTCGCGTTGGCGAAAAATACCGGCGTATCGTCAAACATTCATGAAGCTGATCCTATTTGGGATTGTCGGTGTGCTGACCCTACATTGTTTGTTTTTTTTTGTCGCTGGAGAGATGAGTTCGAAATTTGATGAGATTAAAATAAAATATGTATATATAAGCGGCATTGTTACTACGTCGAGAGGAATAGCTGCTTTTTATGAATGTTAAAAAGAGAATAAAAGTCTTTTCGAATTCAGGTGGTTTATAGAATATTAATGGTAAGTTAACTTTTATTTCTACGAATCAGAAGGGATATTTATATTATTTAATGTTGACCATGATTAAATATAAGTTGTACGCAATGCAAAAATTTTATGTCAATAAAGTCGTAGGGTACGTGTCATTGTTATGGAAAGTTAAATAATGTTATTGAAAGAAAATACTTAAACAAATGATTATTTCATTGATTCAATGATTGTTTCAATTAATTCAATTATACATGTATTAAATTCATCTTCATATTTTTATTTTAATAAAATTGTTTAATTATCCGTATTGAAATACAAATTTAATTGAAACGATCAAATTTTTTTTCTCGGTATTTAAATTAATAAAATTTGAATAAAATGTTGTTACAGATGTCTTCATATTGATTTTAAATAGTTCTTAACATATAATTCTTTATTTCAGTTTTAAATCGAACACTTTTCGTTTTCAAAAAAAGAAAAATCATAAAAAAAATGGATGAAACCTATAAACTGAACTATGATGCGAAAAGTTATCTACATCGGGTGATTCTTTTATCAAACAAAATATATATGTATCTACTTTGAATTTAAATATTTTACAGAATTATATAAATATATTTAAGACAAACAATTTATATAAAGACATAATAACATCATTGATATTATGTATTATTTTAATATAAAATAAAAAGGATATTTTAATTTCATTTTATCAATAAACGTTCAATGTTGCATATTTTTTACATTTGGTAAACATTACATTGATGCTTAAGTATCAAAGAGTAATTAAAATAAATTTTTTCAAAAAGTAACAACTTCTATTTTGAATACTACAGTGAAACGTTTTCATCTGTATTTTATGTTCCTTAATTTTATAGTACTACTCTTGCTTTCCCAGAAACGAAGCTTTCTAATGATGGAAAATTTTGAAAATCTCAATTCATCCAATTTTAATCTTTGTAAATCAAGCCAATATAATAAACAAAAATCTTATTTTTTTAACTATATAACTATGTAATTTAGCAAAGCTTTTCATGCTATCAAATTTATCCAAGACTATCTAATTCATATTTTCACTTTTTATTATGAGACATACGACCACGCCGTTTGATGAATGGCTGCATTCAGAAAGGCACAAACGCATGCTCGCCCAGACATATCGCAAATTACGGTCCACATGCGAAAAAAATCTCCTCCATCCGGGTAAACTCTTCTCTAGCCATCAAAAATGAAAAATCAGCACACCAACCCTTTTTCCAGGGTTTTATTTATTTTTTTTTTTTTTTATATGTTCGCATTGTGTGCGCGGTTCTACCATAGTGGACCGTCCGAATGTATTTGGCTCCTAGGAGCGATTGATAAAGTTGGTCTTTTCATTCGTCGAAATATGGCCGATTGATACGCGCGCCTGTGTATTGTTTTGGGGGATTTTTTTTTCTCGTCTGCAGGACCCTGTGTGTTTATTGTTTGGGGTTTGATCATTCTCGGAAAAATAGAGACGCGTCAAGTATG
Organism: Torymus tubicola; assembly: GCA_035583055.1. NCBI lineage: Eukaryota > Metazoa > Arthropoda > Insecta > Hymenoptera > Torymidae > Torymus > Torymus tubicola. The sequence continues at coordinate 18,746 of JAWWEQ010025563.1, read as the reverse complement.
ATTGTGTTTCGAACGAGAAAAACTGGAATTGATTCATATGTGTGAGAAAACTGATTTATTGATATGTGATTATTTTCAATATATAACATGATGGACTGATCCTATATAAAAAAGAGATGGATTTGAGATTGTCACCTCTAATGATTTTGAGTAACTTTCATATGATGAAAATCAATGGAATAGTTTTCAAGATATCAAGAGCTTAGGTCCTAGACAGAGACATGCACACAACGTACGCGCAAAAATATAAATAATATAAATATAAACAACATTGATTTTTAACAAAACTTATATTGTTAGTTACTAAAATATATTAAATAGTTTGAGTATGTCAGTCTGTTCCTCCATGATTAAAAATTACACTAATTTTTAACTACACATTTTTCTATGTGTAGTAATATAGATACTATAAATAGGTATTTTGATGTTACCTCACGACGTATATGAATGCAGTTTAATGGTTATTAAACAAACAAGTCAGTAAAATATCCTAAGGCATTGGTAAACAAAGCACGTAAACGTTGAATGAAAATTTCTACGTGGGTTTGCCTTTACGACCCACGGTCGATTTATAACGTATACGATGTAAATTTGAATCATAAATATATATTCTAAAGGAAATATATACACTGATAACATTTATGAGTACAAAAAATGAATTAATCTCTGTTACTTAAATGCACCTGAGATTTTGTAGTCATAACTTCAGGACTTGTTTTTTATTTCATAATATTATACATTATAGAACAAAATGTCAAACCATTAAAAATGATTTTGTAACTAACGTTTTTCGAAACATACATAAACGAGAATAATAAAACTACAGAGTACGAGCTTTATATAAAATAAAAAAAATGTTTATTACTTTTAAAGTTAAGCTCTAGGTCATACAGATACACTTACAAATAGAGAAAATTCGCACAACGAATTTACATGTATTTTTTGAAGCTACCAGCAATTTTAAATTCTAGAAACAGTAAATAAAAGCTCGAATTGCATAGTTTTTTTCATTTTTTTTTACCTTTTGGGCTAGTATTTTAAAATGAATGAAATCAACGTTAGTACACAAAAATGGTATTACAAAAGGATTCGCAACAGATCCATGTTTTTCTATTATACTTTTAAAATATAAAATTCATACCCTGAAGGTGTGCATCGAAAAAGTTTTCAAAATTTATCAAATAGACGTCGAACAGAGATATTTTCAATCGATTTCGCCAGATGGTATAAAACATCTATTAACACAATGAAATTTCTTCTTAGACTCTGTATATTTCTCAAGTCGTGCGGTCCTTTAGCATCTCGAATGTATAAATTTTAATTTCGCGCAATTAAATAGCCGCCGACGGAGGAGATGCATTAGCCAACGGCAGTGGTGAGGTTTGAAATTTCACGCTTCACGCCACCGAGGAGCGTTGGCGCATAAATCAGGCGCAATTTCGCACACTTAGCGTCTTTTATATAAGCCGCGGCAGGTGGAGGATCCTTTTTCCACGACTAATGGAACCGTTGATGGAATTTAATCAGTTCGAGACGAATCTTAAGGTCGAGAGGTGAGGAGAGCTGTGGTGGCCATTAGAGAGACTCGTTAACGGCGAATGTAACTGATGCATCTGCAGTCTAGGTTTTGTTCTTTCAAGCCTAAAGTTTTAGTAGATTACTTAAAGATTAGATTTGAAAAACAATCATACAAAAATTATGACTTAGATAACTACGCTCCTTCAATACTATATGTATATATAATGTATATAAAGAAAAATTCATTTACGTTAAAAAATAAAATTCCGAATAAAAACAACAATATATTAATTATAAGTGAAAATACATTTTTCAGTCGAATTTCACCCTAATGAAGTATTTCGAAAAACGCTTCAAATATAACTTTACAGTATCTGAATTTGCTATCAGGAACGTTATAGAAAAGTGACTATAAGATCCAACTCCTTATATAAACCGATGCAATACAAACCTCAAAATGAATATCATAAATCTCCTCAACTTCCATCCGACGTTTCCACAATCCAGCTCATGAAATTAAGTGACTCTCCCCTTCATCAGCTGTATACTATCCCCGGTACCCTCGAAACGAATCACTCAGCTCGCCAACAACGAGCGAACCTCGATCCAGCTACCCGAGTAACGGAGCGCGAGCCGCGCGCGATTCACTAGAATGAAATACATACACCGGCATTGCTTCCTCGCACCTTCCAGGACGGATGCCTCATGAATAACAACGAGCGAGCTGCATCTATACGTATGTATACTAGCAAGAGCATCGTCGAAAATGGAGCCGACGCGTGATGTATAAGGTAAACACGCGCTCGCAAGCGCGCGCTTCTCTAATGGAGCTTTATGTTTGCACGATACAGCTCGTCGTGTACAGCGCGAAGCAGGAAGCTGAAAAATGAAACGGTCGGCATGGAGCTGGATTAATATTCATTCAAATGAGGTGAAACAGCCGAGAGATCGATGTGGCTGATTTTGTTGTGAAGATTGACGAGTTGCTGCACGGGAAAAAGCTGTAGGATTTGTTTACTCTTGGTGCATTAACTAAGGAACGTAACTGTAATTTTTTCCTCTTTTCCAAGTCAGAATTGAATAAATAAATGATGAATAAGGATAAAGTTGACGAAAAAATTTCTTTTCATACCTCATAGTTACATTTAAAACCGTTTTTCAGTCTTATATCAGTTTTAAAAATTGATTTTTAGTTGAAAAGTTCATTTTATACTTTCAATTGTTGTGTTATGCATCCCGAGTATAATATAACTCTATATCTATAAATAAATGAAAAAATGAGTTTTATTTTAAAAGTGATAACGTAATTGTACATACAATATATTACAGGCAAACAATCCATTAATTGCCTGACTAAGACTCCAACTTTTTGTTCCACAAAACTTTCGAAAATTCCCGAACCTCACAAGTAAGTTTATCTCCCAAACTTAAACCCCAGCGATTAATCTGAAGTATACGTACGAAACCACGCCGGTAAACTACTTCAAAAAAAAAACTTTACCAGGGCGCATAAATCACGCGATTCATGTAAATATTACCCGAGTTTTAAATCAACCCTTCCGGCCTCTCTAGTCTTGCAAAACTCGTCCCCAGCTGGCGAGAGTCACGGCAGCTTTCGACTGTCTTGTGCGTCAAGAGGAAAATATATGCGGCATCTGCTGTAATTATTTCTCGGTCGCACGAAGGCCGTTTTAAAAATTTCATTCGCGCATTTCATTATTTACGCGACGCAATGTATACCGCTCGCCTGAACGTGAAAAAATTCTCAATATCTGAATGTTAAAAAATATCTGGGAAAACAATTTTTAATTATTGAAAAATGTCTACAAATATTATGCGTTGGAAAAAATTGATAATGATACGAAAATTATATTTATAACATATATTAAAAATGATTTTAATGTTAAAATTTTTGTCAATACTATAGCCAAATAAGTAATAAGAAATGTCCTGCCACGAATTCCAATATAAATTCAACCATCTTCAGTTATTCGAAAATACCTATATAAAAGTCAGAAAACTTTATGGGTTGAAAATAAACCGAAAAAATATTTTCGAGTGCTTTACGTGTTATCTAGAAGTTCGAAATTGCTTCATAAACTCTTTAGAAAATGTGGAGCACTATGCGAGGAGTTATCTATTAAAGATTTAAAAATTACTTTTTTTAGAAGTAATTTTTACTCTTAAAATTATCGATTTCTAAACTTATTTTTGAAGTTAGGTAACTAAAATTTTGAAGGACTAGATATATTTTTAAATTCAAGATGGGTTCAATGATCAAATTTGTGACTAAGTACTTTCAACTCCCTTATCGAGTTATAGCCTTTGTAATATAAACGTTACACAAACTAAGTATATAAGTGAACATATGCATGCGCTCACGTTGCAGATGAACGATCAAAGTTTCACAACTTAAAACTATCTAAGTACACTATCATAAACTTCCGACTACACAAATAACTTGAAGAACTCATATTTCTTACAGAAATTCAAACTTCATATCTATTTGTAGGTTCAATTTATCATTTTTATCAGAGTTTTGGACACTTCAAATAACAAAATACGGTTTCTTTTGTGACAGAAAAATAACATATTTTATCACAACTATTGCTGAAATAAAACACATGAATTCAAAATTAATGTAATTAAGAAAAACAATTTCTAAAATAATTTGTTTAAAACCCACGGCTCACCAAATTTTACGACAATAATATAGATAAATGCATTTTTATTTTAGTTACATTTTTGCGATTATTTGCAAATTGCAATATATCATTCCATTAATCAATTCTCAATATTTCAGCGCTTGTTAAATACCACAAGACAATATACTGCATATAGTAATAATTTTCTTGGCCCGGCGTGAAAATGAAAACAATAAATTTCCGCGGCCAGCTAAAAAAGAAAGACTCTCTCGCGGTCTAGCCTTTTCACGGTTTGTGGCGCAACTTTCCGCAGTTATTATCTCAACGCACTCGAGAAGGCGCTACGCTTTTCAGACAATGTTCTCGCTTTTCCTTTCGCCTCAGCTTATTTATTTCTTTTCGGCTCGTAAATAACCCCAAGTAATGTGTCTACTCTATGAGTTACAGCTGCTGACATCCATTCGTATGTATTCGGTAGCTATTATTGTAAATAACGCTTGATACAGTATAGTTTATAGTATAATGCATTATGTCCGATTTTTTATGAGATTGTAAATATCGCACAAAGTCGTACATTATACATCCCACTATTTTATTTTTCTTACATATCATGTTTTATGTATCCCAAGAAATACGGAATATTTTTAAGAATTTCATTTTTGATAGATAATAAATTCAAATGGAATGTATTTTATCATAAACAGCGTTCCATCCTCTCACCTCAAAGAGTCCTCAGCATACACAATCTCGGAATATCTCATGAATGATATTCAATAACCAGGGAATCATGTCCAATATGGAATAATAGCCATTCCTGTGCAGTAGCGTCGGCCGGTGTTCCCTATTACGCGGTCGTCGAAGAACTTGCGCGGTAATTCGAGCACACGATATCGCCCATTATATTCTCATTTGACTATACACGCAGGCGTTGGCGCGCATTATACTGCGGCGTTGGCGCGCCAGCGGATTGCCGGCCTTTACACGGTCGGTGCCCTGCAGCTTCTGGTGCGTGCATTAGACGTTAATTTATGCTCATTTGATCAGGTAAAATGGTTAAAGAGATCGACTGTGATTTCGTTTAAATTTTCTCTTCCAACACCATAGAAATAAAAATTATAACGTTTTATGTACGTAAAGAAATGTTTCAAGTTTAAAAAATAACTTTGCTAGTAGTGAATTCGTTAGAAAAGAGATTTATTTCGACTATATACTGGCGCGTTATAATATTTATCACATAAAAAAATATATCACAAGTTTCAGATGTCGTGTACAAACTTTTATTATCACAGTTGCCTTCAACGTATCAACATAGACGCTTTACCAAAACCTTAACAATATTCAAAGCAAGCGGATCATCTCCTTTCTATCCGCATTCAAGCGTCCACAGGTCCTCGCATTTATATGAGTTTTACAAAAATCCCACCACTCAGGCCGCACCCTTATCTCAAAATATCACGTTCGGCACTCGTCGTCTCCACTCGAATTCAAAACACTTCGAAAAATTTACATTGCACTACTGCGCGTGACCTCGAGTTGTCGACGGGTCCTTTTCCCCCAATCCTTTCAAATCGAATAAATAGAGAATGTGTAGACGAGCGAGCATTCGAAAGTAAGCGTAGTGTCAGATTGATCGTGCGTTCGTTGCCACTATATATATATACGGAAATGGAATATCCCCCCCTCGTGATACCTATTCTACTCGCGAAAATCCTGGTAAAAGAGCTTCTGGGACCTTGGGAGACGGGAGAGCTGTCCTTTTCGCTGGGAGATGAAAAGTATTAATAAAATGTTTGATATATCAAACTTAGACTTAAAAGGGAAATGAAAAAAGAAAAAAACGTATTTCGATAACATTGTTTAAGGATGCACTTTTTTCTAAGTATTTATAAAAAGAAAAGAATAAGAAAGATGGTCAATAAATGTCTTTGCTCGCTGCAACACTTTTTACTTGTTTGGAACATGGTCTTATCCACTTCTCGGAAAACAATTCCTTACTTATTCTAAGACCTAAATATATTACTATTAATTTTATGATTAACTGGAAATATTTAATAAGTGAACATGAAATGTCTGCTCGCCTAATCTCCCTCTTTTCTTTTTCATTTCAGTAATAATTTAAAAAAAATATTTACAACTTCATTTGTGATTTGTCAAATTTTGGCGACCACTAGTTGTCATTATAGAAGTAAAAGAATGTTAAGAATTTTTTAAAACAATTTTTGTAAATGTTTTCTCCCCCCTATGATTATGATATTTAAAAAAATGACGATAAACTTTATTATCATATTGGCATTATTTATATACCAAAGAAGAAGTTTGAATAGTTTTAATCAAAACTTCATAAACAACGTTTAAATTTTAGCAAAAATACGAAAATTGTGTAACGAAATCGACTTATACGATACAAGGAGATTTTTACTCAGAGGTGAGATCAAGAAAGAGTGCAAAAAAATTAATTCACAAGAGAAAACAAAAGATTGTAATTTACAATAATTTAGTTAACAATGTAAATTTCGATGTAATTAAGGGTAGAATATGATAAAGATCTCATTAAAACTTCTCTAATCGGAAATAAACCGGGGAGAAGATGTAAGTATTACTTGAAAAAATTATGACCGATATTCGGCTAAAGCCATATGTGAGGTGTTTCACGTCAACTCTCGAAGCGCAGCGCACGCGGGCGCGAAACCATGCTATTTTCAGCTTGTATTTGAAGGGCTAAAATGTACCTAAAAAAAATAACTATAAGGGATTTCGATGTATTTTTTTCTTGGCTTTCCGTTGGTGTTATCAGTTTTCCAAAATTTTGGTAATTTGACCTCGAAAAAACAAATCATGCTATATCTCAAAAACCATATTTTTAATGTTTTTTGTTTCACCTTTTAGATCGAAAGAGGATGAAATTTTACATGGATATAGCCTTTTTGTACATAGGCGTTTTTTTATTTTTTTCGAGATATAGCACGATTTGTTTTTTCAAGATCAAATTACCAAAATTTGGAAAACTGATAACGTCATCGGAAAGCTTAGCAAAAAATACATCGAAATCACTTAGTTACTAATTTTTAGGTACATTTTAGCCCTTCAAACACAAGCTGAAAATAGCATAGTTTCTCGCCCGCGCGTGCTGCGCTTGAAGAGTTGACGTGAAACGCGTCATATAGGTCCCATACATTGCTCCCAAAATTTTTTTACGCGGGACAGTATATATTATGTGTAAATAAATTCCGAAAATTCTAATACATGGGAAAGGCGATATCTTCATAAAAGCATGTCTGCAGGGATATGAGCAAATAAAATATTTTAATGAAATTAATTATCAAAAAGATGTTGAAATTAAGATTTATATAGGAAAATTTTATAGAAAATTTGAAAGTGTAGCCCGCATATAATATTTTATCTATTTTCTCTTTGAAAATTTATTTCAAGTTCATTCCTATTATCCTTTTGCTTAGAACTCAAAATGTCACACAGCATATTACTATGATATTATTTTATACACTTTTTCTCTATTACAAATCTTCCTCTATAATAAACCAAAATAAATATAGAACAGCATGACATTCTCTTTTTTTTTGTAGAAGTACTCAAAATTAACTCATGATAACAAAATTGCTGTAACGATAAAATTATTAGAGAACGTCGCTGTAATACAACATTTTAAGGCATCAGCTGAAAGTAGATGAGACGCTCTCTAAAATCACAGACGAGACGTGCCCATCGTCTCCGCAATTAGCACCGTAAACACAAGCATCATCGTTTCGTACTTTGCGGTACGAATTCCTCTCGTTCCCCCCCTCAAGGATGTCATTATTAAAACTCCAATTACGTAGTTGAAGGAAACGGGTAATCGCGCTCGCCATTGTACAGACGTGCGTGGCGAACAAAGGGCACAGATTTATTTTTCGCAGAGAGAGAGAGAATAAGAGCACGCTCGTAGAACCACGGAGGTAACAATTTTTTGCGCTTTATGTATTTGAAGAGGGCTTTTTACGGAAACATTGTAGTTCTTGATTTCAAGAGAGCTACTTTGCCGGTTTCGAGGAAGGCGTAAGTGGCAGGTAGGGGATTCGTTGTGTTTGGTTAGCGAAGCGGCATTTTTAAAAAGAATAATTGAAAAGTAACTTGGAAGAAGAAATGTACGTAGATATAATGTAGCAAAATTATTATGAACTTTGTGATGTTCAAATGTAAGAAATCTAATGGTCAGAGGTAAATTTCTCAATTCTTATGAGAATCAGAATAAAATTCAGAAGAAACAATTTTTAAATATTATTACAGGTGTCTTATTATTATTACTTTGAGAATCACTTTCCTACTTAATAACGATGTAATTAGCAGACAGTAGCAATCGTTTCAACTCACCTATAAACGAAATAAAGAGAGAAAAATACCTTATCTGACTCGGGATAGACGTTTCGAGAGGATCCGTACACGTGGGACCACGTCTTGTTCATCAGGTGCCGATTTCTTTTTTAACAACAGTATTATAAAGCTTAGAGTGCTTCTTTACATGTTGGTGTTGATTAGTCGTAAGGTTCACATTCTTTTATTATGCTCAAAAAAGGAAGCGATAAATACATTAAAAAGCTTGATGGAGACAAATGTTAATCGCAAATCAAAACGAAAGACTCACACGTGGTTGAAATTCACCTAGTGGTTAAGGAAACGACACCGTCGCTCGGTTCCTTCATAGGATTCTGGACAGCTTCTTAGCTAGAGAGCGTAGTAACGTTGTCTTCCAAAATTGGTGCTGTTGGCATTTTCGTCACGGGGTTACTTTTTTAATCGCTTTTTAGAACTGAAGACGGTATTGGCGAGAACTCGGGGCTGCTGTAGTTTTTGGGAGCTCTCGTGACGGAAGAAACTGTAGAAAACGTCCATTGACCATTACTCCAAAATTTACTCCTGAATGAATCCGCCCAACTGAAACACTATGATTTTGACGGTAACGTGCCGTTAAATTTCTTATTGGCAATGCAGTATTCTCGTTCCATATCCTGTTGAAAATATCCATCTACGCACACTACGATCACCGTCCTATACAATTAATAACATCGACCAGCTCATTGATAATGTGAAAACATAATGTGCTCATTTGCAGTACCATCACCTTTTGAATCTCAAATTGACACTAAATTTCAAAAGTCCATATAATTATCGTAGTTGTCATTCACCGGTATCCCCGTATAAAACTCTATGTTATTTCAAAATCTCCAACTTCCTCGAAGCAGTGCTGTATAAACCAGCGCGCCTGAAACAACCCCGATCTAGTCACCACTCTCTCCATATTAATTTACATCCGAACACAATTTCAACTTTCCGTCCCCGCGGATGTATATACAAGGCACACGTCTATACGCGCGAGAGCCTGCGTATAAATGAATAAAAAGAGCTGCTAAATCTACTTCGTGAAAGTAAACTCGCAAACAGTTTTTTATTTTTTGCAGCGCTTATTTTTCGAAAATAGAATAGAAAGCGCAAGCGCTGGAATTGCGCGATAACGAGTTCGTTTTTCCGGGTGCGCACACGCTAAAGGTGTTGCTCGAAAGTGCGTTTTTATTCCGTCGGAAGGTATGTGTGTGTGTGTGTGTATCTGTGTATATATATAGAGAGAGAGAGAGAGAGAGAGAGCAAGAGCGAGTAAGAGAGCTGCAGCCCGCAAATTCTGCTGCGTATTTGTTTGGAGATGCGACGTAATGGATGCGATAATAGAGCGAGTCTTGTTGGTGGCTGCATGCGCGTATGTTGTTTGTCTGTATGTATTTAACGACGTAAATTCAGCTTTTAAAGTAACGGTTATTCATTTATATATGAGCTTTTTATTTTATTTAATCAGTGATCCTTTACAATTTCCTTATAAATTTGTAATCAATGCGAGTTACGATTTGCAATAAGTGTTAGTTGTCAATACAATAGGGTGCATATTATTCGATAGAATTAAATGAAAATAATTATTTGAAAAAATTATAACATTTTTTATTATTATTCATGTATTATTTTTATAAGATTTCTGTAGAAAACATAAAACAACTGGGCACAAAACATAAATAAAAATATTTTCCAGGATGCATCTAACAGACCAAATTTGTGTAGTTTCTGGACTACTCGAAATATAAAAAAATGGTAAACATAATGGATTTAATTGCGAGGTTTTTTGCCAATAGTGAATTTATTATTTTTTAGTGGTACATACATTTTAAGAAAAGAAAATAGAGTATACAAGTTTTCATTTGGTTTTTACCAGATGAAGTAGTACTTCTCACAAGTATCGAACATTATTTTATGACACTTCGTGCGTTAAGTGCCATTTTTGAGCAGGTTCGTTTTGGCAAGTGTGCAAAAAAGTGGCACTTTATGCACGGTGTGTCATAAAATTTGATTTTTCTAAGAGTTGCACAAATCTAAAGATGTGTACATTAGTTTTCGTAAATACATTCAAAAACTGATGCCAATTTACCCAGAAGTACTTACTTTTTTCATTTTTAATACTAAACCAAAAGCGAGTTAACTAACATTTAAATATTATTTTTATTCTTAGAGAATATGTTATCTCAGAGAGAAAAAACAATTGAAAAAATAGACTGTAACAATTAGAAATCTCAGGCGCATCGTTGTGGGATCTTTATTTTTAATGCGAGGGCATTGTACTACATTGACTGTATTATTATATTGTCTGAACTATCGTTTAGTATACCTCTATTCAAATATTATTTCAAAGTTCAATACTAAATGAGGAAAACAGGTTCTTAGTAACGAAGAGAGATTTTTAAATATAAAAAATCTCATTTCTTATTTCGTTTTATAATATATAAGATACTAATCATTTTCGCAAATTGAACCCCCATAAAATTTCAACAAAGAACGTATAATCTACCTTTGTCCACGACCTGATTACGCAACAGCCACGGCTCATTCTCTCTCCTTCTAATTGCAGTTTTAATAACGATTTATCCCCTCACTGCGCACGTGTTCTTTTCTCGCTAATACCTCGATTACGAGTACCGTGATGGTGCGCGCGAAGCTATTTAGCTTCCGATTTCCTTCGTTTACCTCCGGAGCGTTTGATTTCGCGCTCGCTGCCTTCCACTCGTTTTACATCTACAATATTCCAGTTCACACTTTTTCACTATATCTGATTTTGCGAATCTCGCTTTCATTGATATATTCGATATTTGTAAAGTATTAATTGTTATATTTAAAAAAAAACTACTTTCTCTGAGGTCATCATTGCATTTTAAGTTATTTGTAAATAATGTGCCCTATCACATAATATGTAGTCCTTCTGCTCCGCAGCCACAATTTCTTTTTCCAGCTCCTCCGGATCAACTTAACAAGTATGATGCATATCAGGACGCATTGTTGTAACTCCTCTAAAATAAATAAGAAATCAATAATTAATGAAAGCTAGCAATTCTTATTGATTATATAATTAAAATAATAACATTTACTAAATATTAAGTAATTAATAATTGTAGATCTAAAAATAGAGTCTAGTAGATAAAAGTTTTGTTATATCAGTATCTACAACTTTTGTATTTTTTGTGTAAAATCAAACAATGTCATGTAATAGACCAAGATTTTTAACGATTGGTGCACTTCGACAGCCCGGAGGCATGTCTTCTCAATTCGGGCTGGTCGCCAGCCTTTCGGTGGGTAGCCTAATGCGTTCAAACCATCATATACCACTCACAATAGGGAAAAATAGAACTCAGTAATTTTAAAGAAACGCTAAAAGCAAATTAAAGATTACTGGCTAAGAAAACCAGTAGTTAGTCAAAACTCTTATGGAAATTTAGCAATCGAAGACGATGTAGATCAAGAAGGAAATGAAAATCAATTAAATAATAGCAAAATAAGTATTCAAAAATCACCACCAATTTTCGTATAAGAACCCTTTTGGATAACGTAGCTGAGCATACCTATACTTTGAAAATATTTTTTAATAACGAAGTAAACATTATACCGAATTCATCAGAAAAATATCTAACAATAGTACAAAAACTTAAAAAAAACTGAATTTTACACATACCAGAGGAAGCAAGATAAAAGCTACAAAACTGTTTTAAGATACATCCACCGTTTAGCTTATAAAGAAATATAACAGACAATCGAAGAACATGGTCATAAAGTATGAGAGTAACAAATATTCAAGACCGTTAAACGCGAAAACCGCTACCCTTATTCTTCCTTCAAATTCAATCGAACAATAACAATAAGGCGATATATAATATGGAAAAATGTAAAATTTGAACTTTTATATAAAAAAAGAGATATACCTCAATGTACGAAATGTGAAAGATTTGGACGCTTCAAAAATTATTGTTACAGGAGCCCGGAATGCGTGAAATGCGCTGAAAACCATTCAACTAACGACAGACCGATTAAAGAAAAAATAAAACAGGTTTAATGTGCAAACTGTGAAGATAATCATTCAGTTTGTTATAAAGGATGAACTATTCGCAAGCAATTACAGTTGAAGTTATACCCGAAACTTAAAAAAAAAACGCTGGTGTAAAATAGAGAAAGCGCTCTGCAAATTCAAAAAAAATCTGTGAGATCTAATGTAACGTTTGCTCAAACCATAAAAAACAGTCAATCAAAACATATTATAACCGAACCTATACAGAGACAGAAACCTAAATAATAATAAAAACAGAAGAAACGAACATAAATGATGATAAAAATAGATACAATGTTAAATCTACTTACAAATTTAATAAAAAAAAATCAGTAAAGAAATAAAAATAACATTCTAGAATGATAACAGTTCAGCGCAAAGGAGTTTGGAGCTAAAAACGTTTCTAATAGAACACAACATTGACATCATGCTAATATCAGAAACACATTTTACCAACAAAAATCTACCAACAAACTTGAAGACACTACACATTCAGATGAAAAGGCGCATGGCAGAACAGCAATATTATTAAATCTAATATAAAACATTTTGAAAGTGCATTACTCTAGTGTAAATGTAGAAGACTTAGAAAGAACAATTTCTATATCAGTTATACATTGCCTAACAAAGCACATTATCAAAACATAAATATTTTCAAAACTCTTTAAAAGTCTCAGACGACGTTTCATCTCTGCCGGACATTGCAATGCTAAACACTCATGATGGGGGTACAAATCCTGGGCTGAAAATTTTCGCAGTAGACAACTTTACGTACTATGCAGTCACAGAATTTATACCCAACGTCAACCGAAGAGCCCATTTATTGGCCTGCTGATAAAACCATATCTATGTCATAAAAATACCTATTGGGAAAATACAAAGAATATTTAAACAATAATCTACACTGCAATATCTCACTTGAATCTACAGAAGAACTCGAAAATGTAATAGAAAAATTCAATATATTAATACATCTGAAAAACAACAACATAATGCCAAACATATACTCGACAAAATAAGAGAAAAAGTCCTCAGATATCAAGAAAAAATAAAACAAATCAATAAAAGACCTAAAAACCTTATGCATACAAGAAAAGAATATCAGTATTTAAAACTATCTCCAAAGTCTGACTACAAATGAAGTAACTGAATACTCTTTGTGCAAAGGTACCAACAAAATTAAATGCCCACAGCAACATATACCACCAATCAGGAAGCCTCGCGAGAACGGGGCCAGAAACGAAGATGAAAAAGCTGAGCTGGTATTTGCATACCATCTTAGTGAAGTTTTTAAACTTATAAATCGTGAGATCCCTGAACATGAAGAAGAAGAATTAATTAAAGAAAACGAGCATTACGTTCAAGATAATACGGAAAATACAACAAGAAACATAAAAATGAAGGAAGTATATAAGATAATCAAAGCTCTCAAGAATAAAAAATCACCTGAATACGATCGAATAAATAGTAAATTAATCAAGGAGCTACCTCCAAAAGCAACCCAATTCGTTATCGTCATTATAAATATAGTCTTTCATTTACGTTACTTTCCCAGCCAGTGAAAAGTCGCACAAATAATACTCATAGAAAAACTAGGAATTATCTCCAAAATTTTCGAAAAACTTATACTTAATAGACTAAATCCGATCATTTATTCCAAGAAGTTAATTCCTGATCATCAATTTGGCTTCCGCAACTGCCATGCTACAGTCGAATAAGTCAACCGATAAACTGTGAAAATACACAGTTTTTGAACAGTGTTTTAAAATAAACAATATTGTTCGGGTGTTTCTCTAAACGTTACCCAAGGCTTTGACTAAATTTGGTATAAGAGCCTACTCTATAAATTAAAAAAATACTTTTCAAACAAGATACATAAACTTCTGGAATCATAAATATAATAGACAGAAGATTTCAGGTAAAAATCAATCAAACTGTAACACAATTGTTACTGTTAACAATTAACAAAGAAATACCGTTTACAGTTAACAAATAAATGCCGGGGTACCTCGAGGAAGTCTTACACTGCTGATCTATCCACAATGCAAGAAATTAATACAGAAACATATACAGATGATACAGCCAATCTAACAAATCATTCAAGCCTTAATATAGTATCAAAAAAACTTCCACAATATTTAGATCTAATAAGTATATGGTTTAAACAATAGAGAATTACAGTCAACGAATCCAAATCGATTCATGTTACATTTACACTCTACAAAAGAAGTGACGATACTTGCAATAAAATGCATGCATGACAAATATTTTATGCGTACTGATATTTATAAATTTATTTGTTATTTTTTTAATTGAGATTTTTCAAATAAATGTTACAATAAAATAAAAAAATTTTTTATTTTTACTAAACATCTTCCAAAAATCTCACTATTAGGATTTAATATCAATAAATCGCATAACTGCTAATCAACAGTTAATGAACCAAAAAGAAATGTTACATTTGGATTATAGTATAATATAAACTATAAAGTATAATGTTCATGAAATCGATAATTTTCAGACCTTCTTCAAGTTTGTACTCGAGACATTCATATTTAGAGAATTATAGCGTTGAAATGACATAAACTATAAGTAAATGTGTGAAGTTCACAAAAATCCTGCTTTCGCCAACAAATATTTTAAAAACAATATGTATAGGGAAAAAACACAAAAGGATAAAATCCTATCTATTCAAAATTATAATGAGTAGTTCGAGTGTTCGCGTCGGTTATTGTAGGTTTATGTCTAATTGCGCTAGAGTTCGCATGTGAGCGGTCTAACACATCTCTCTCCTTTTCTGGCGAAAACTTGGCACAACATAGATCGTTCTGCTGAGCATACTGTTTAACTGTGCATTATTGTAAGATACTTACGATTTTTATATTAACATTAGAATGCGAAAATACCGTGGACTAGACTGTAAATTCTTGTTATAATTGGTATACTTGCTCCATTGGTGTTCGTCTGCACGCTCGAGCGTGGCGCCTTGTCAGTGCCAAATCCGATGTAAGCATAATCTTTTCGCTTTGATAGAAAATTTTGAAATTGATCTTGTTATGTTATAATCGGCTTATTTTAGCTGTTCGTATAGAGTCATTTTAATAACGATAATTTTTGTAAGGCACGACTAAACGATCCTTCGAGACGCCACTGAGCAATCGTACCAATCCAATCACTCACAATCAGTACATCGTCAGAGAAAGAATCGAGCTGCGAAGTTTGATTTAATATTAATTATTTATCTTTATTATAATCATCCTTGCGCAATCTATCTGTAAAAAATTAATGAAAATGTTGAATTTAAAGATAAAATGATTATTAATTTTTAAGTCTTATTAAACTGTATTTTTAGAATTTTTTCTAAATTTAAAGTCTAAGCGAAACGCAACACCAAAAAGCTATTAAATCTTCTTTATGCGGTATCGCATTGCCACTCCTCGTCCTTCTTGCAGCATATAAAGATACAAAAGCTCGTTTTCTCTCTCTCTCTTTCTCTCTCTCTCTCTCTCTCGCTTTCGCTCTGAAATTTCCGCATTTAATACACCGACGCTTCGTATGCTGACGAACTTTATATTACAAAGAACCTCTAATCGAAACTCAACCTGAAATTCGAGCTCCCCGCGTCGTAACTTAATGTCTCCCCCTCAAGACGCGCATAATTATTCAGCAAGCGGGAGCCGATAAGAATTTACAAGACCTCGCATAGCACGTGCGCTCGACAATGCCACCGCGTATAACGCAATAAAAGAGGAGGGGCAATCTCTTTAATGGATTTTATCGCTGCTTCACGGAAAAGCTATTTCGAATGCAAAGAAAATTTTTAACGCCTGCTCCTCTTACGCTTTCGTCGTGTATACTTTTTCTGTCGAGGCTTTATGCACATGCACGAGTATACGAAAACACGTGCGATTGAAATATGAATTGCTGAAAAGGTGAAAACATCGAGATAAGGTGGTAGTGAGGAAGACACGTGGCTTGACGGAATAAGAATTTCCCCTAAAAATGCGAATTTACTTAAAGTTAATTTTGAAGAATATTTTGCTCTGAACTTTCTAAAAATTTTATTCGGTTCTGTTTCAAAATAATCAAGACCTGTATTCCTTCAACAAAAAATTAACATACTACAATAATCTTTAATATTATAATTTGTTGTAACTAATACAGCCACAAACACTATAGAAAAGAACCACTGAAGGAACATTATCCACTTTTAACTTATCTAATGTCATTATGATCTCAATTCCAAAATTATTTTCTATACAATACTAATTTTTTAACCTTACTTTCAAATTTTCAGTGAAACAAATCTATATATCTATGAAAATTATTATTCTATAAAAAAATATTATTGAATAATCCGTCAAAGACGCGACTCTTGAGAATTCTGATTGTCCTCAGCTTAAGCTGACCAATTTTTTCTGCGGATGACATTCCATTAAAACGTTTCAGCGAAAGAGTGAACGAAGCGACAGGAAATATACGTGGAAAACGTGCGGCGCCTAGAGAAAATAATTGGTGCGAAAGGATATTGATCCGAATGACTTTGACGAGCGTTTCATAAAGAACGTTCATCAATTGAATGACGTATTCATGAAGATATTTTTCCCATGTCAAGTCGAGAACATTTCTTTGCATTGTATATTTAAACTAATATTACCACATAATATGCATAATGGAGTAAAAAATAATATTACTTATGTTTCTGTTATTTTTGAAAGCATTGAAATGCGCACGAGAATATTAAAGTTTACAAACAAGAACAGAAATGTACTTCTAGAACAATCAAACTAAACTGTTGAATAGGAGTAATTTACGGCAGACTTTGTTTCACACTTGACTGGCTCAGTCTTATATGTCAACCAGATCAAAACAAAGTCTCTCGAGATCGCTACTCAGAATCTGGAGAATGTCCAACTTTTCACACGGCAATACCGGGCAACGAGCGACACCCAAATAACTTGTCGGGAATATAATTAACTTCGAAGAAGATTACTCTTCGCGCAAAAACTCGCGAGTAAAGCAATTTGTGTTAAATTAAGATCGTCGCTGCTGTAAGCATTGAGGTAGTAATTTATCGATTTTTTCGCTTTTAATTAACAATCAAGAGTATAATATATTGTAGAATATAAAATGGAAAATAATATTCCTATATAGTTCATAATGGAACAGTATGGGGTCAATTGTAATTAGAAATCTTCGATAGTAATTTAGTTATTATTGATAAAATAGAAGCGTAATGAAGCCATTTACTGAGTATATGAAAAATTTGTTATCACTATGCCTCAGTTTTCACAACCTAATCTACTATATGCTTCATTGCGATCCTAATTAGATTAACGATATGTGGTGTGGTTCAGACACTATCGGTCTAGTGGTAATATATAGTGAATTTGACGAATCAGAAGAAAAAAAATCAGAATAATGCATGAGTTTCTAACTCTGCTTATGATTATAAAATCATTATAGTCTTAAAGAACGGGGAGGATCCGATAACACCGAGAAGAAACAAAACAAGAGAAAGAGACGAAAAGGAAAGTAACTGTCGACCAGAAAGACGCTGCAACTCGTCAAGATTTATATTCTAGAACTAGGAATAAAACTAACAGTCAGTTAAGATTTCAAGATAGTTTATTTAGGAATGTAACTTTTGTATTGCTCACTATATGAATCACGGTTTAACGTTTATACCTACAAATTATCAACATGATCTACACCTATTTGGAAAAAAATAAATCTTAACTAAATTGTTTGCAGTTGTGCATTCGTTTCGGAGAAGTTGAATGAGCACAAAGAAGGAAAAATTAATTAAACATTTCCAAGTTAAATCAGTTGTATCAAAATAGAATGAACAATTTCTTTCGTTTTCTCTTACCGTACCTTATTTTAAACATTTTTCCTCTAAAATTCAACTTACACAACCAACATTACTAATCAAATTCATATACCGAAAATATTAAAAAATCTTACGTCGAACTACCTTATACCCCTTCAATTCCCTAATCACCGATCGTCAAGTTTAAGCTCCTCTCCGAACTCTGTTCCTATACAGATACCGCCCACGGCACAACTTCGCGAGTCCGTAAACCCGAGACGCTAATCTTTCGCCTATTCACATCCCGAAGCCCACACGCATCGATAAGACGACGAAGTTTCGTCGGGGGGGGGGGGAGGGGGGGGGGGGG
>JAWWEQ010025552.1:0-26100 GCA_035583055.1 Torymus tubicola | reverse complement strand
TATTTGCGCTGACGATGTCGGCGCGCGTGGACTTTCATTCTTCAATTTCCGCTGTGGTGGTTTTGTCGCGTGTAACTATATAGCGCCTGCGGATTATTGTCTCGTCCGAGAGAGAATCGCACAGAGGTATAGCTGCGGAAGGGTCATTATGATTTGTTGGGAAATGAAAATATGGTGTAATTTTGTGAATAAGATATTAGATTGTAATTGAATTAGTGATTTAGTAGTGGGTGATGTTTTTTGAATTAATCATAATTCATTCTTTGTTATTACTAGCTACATTCAACGCGTTTCGCGTGTATGTTGGGTTTCATTACTTTATTTATTTTCTTGAGTTTATGAGCACGATCAAGTTAGTTTTAATTTAAAAGTTTTTGTCAGTTTAAATTAAACGAAAAATTTGATAAATTAACATAAATTTGATCAATATGGTAATGAAATTTTTCTTATACTATATTAATTATTTATAATCAAATCAGTCAACAATAACCAATCAAAACAGTCTTATGTGATGACCGATTTCATCAATCACTTTATTCAGAGAAAATTGTTTGATGTAGTAAACATAACATTCTTTTATTAAGAATACTCACGTGTATCTTTCATTGCATACCCCTCGAATTATTTAAGGTTACGGATATACACAAATAGGACCATAACTTTTTATAGGAACTCACCTGAAACAGAAAAATTAATCACATTAAAACGTCCCCTTGTTTTATTTAGCATCCACATAAATATTTAATAAATATCACCACATTATTAATCAATAATAATTTTAAATAATAATAATAATAAAGATATAATTCTAATGACAATACATTTCTTAACGTAACTACACGAAACCGCACTCGAGACGCAAGGAAGGAAGGAAAAAAAGACGAAACGCTCAATTGACTCATTATTTTGCCAGACATGTAGATAACGGCAGTGAAGGGTGCATTGTTGAGAAACGCACGCATACGGCGACGTTTCGCGTAGAGGAAAAAAAGACCATAACGCACGCGTTATATATACGTATATCTTCTAGTTACAAGATATTTGTATATTCGATTCCCACGCAACGAGCCGAGCTAACGACGGAAGCTTTTTATACGCGCTCGCGTGACGGAAAAAAAAGGGTGAAGGATTGTTAGTGAGGCGTTCCTCTCTTCTCCTTACTCAGTGACACGACGCCTGTGCGCGATGCTTTCCCGCGTACAGCACATGCACACGTTAGGAAGTCGTTAGCGCTCTATAAGCGTGTTTTTCCTATATCGGAAGCCGCTACAGCCACGCGCTGAACCCGATGAAAGTTTAATCACATTGTAAATAAAATGCAATTAATAGAACGGTCTATATATATATATATATATATGAGTGATTATATGGAAGACTAATTGTACGCGAAGAAGGAGTTTTCTCGTAAAAATGTAATTATACTGCGAAAATCAGGACGATCTTACGGGAAGTGGCGATCGTAAAAATCGTACTGACAATGCAATGAGTGAGTGTAATTTTTCATAAAATTAGAGATAATTGGGCGACCGTGAACCGTTGAAGCTGTAATTTTTCACAATTTTTTTCAAAGTATCGCGACTGCTCTTCTATATGCGTATAATATTTTAAAGAAAAATTTGGTTTTCACATAATCGTTAAGTTGTTAAATATTATATGGATTTCGATATTCAAGTCGTATTTGTTGTTATTAGTATAATAATAAACAATGTTACAAACACTATATATATATATATCTCCTATGAAAATTTGATTTGGTGCTAGATACGATTAGGTGTATATACTATACATGAGAAGCGACGTTGTTGATGCACGCCAGGATAATCTGATTGGGATTGCATTTACGCTTGATCGAATGAAATTCCCACGAGAAGCCTCTTAAAGGACCGCGAATTTACCACTCAATTACAACATGTCGACATGTATGTAGTCAGCGAATTACCACCGCCGCGAGCAGGCGCGCGCGCGCTCCGGCAATAATTATCACTAATTTAGATCGATATACGCCTACCAGCCAGAAATTATTACAGAATTATATGCGAAGTAATATGACGTTATGGGCCTATAGCTTTTTATTTTTTTTAGTCACGTATATGATCAGTTTTCGTAATACTTATGTTTATTCTTTGCATAAAGTAAAAGTTATTATAGCGAATGCTAGATCTGGCTTATAAGTATAAGAAAAAAAAAATTAAACTTCAGCTGTCAGTCAGTTTGAGAATTCATGTTTTCTTTTTTCTTTTTAAATACATATAACACTGAGTACCATTCAGTCTTTTAACTGTGCTATAATTACTAGGAACTTTCAATCGTCGAAAAGCAGTCATTGTCAATGCTTTCGAAAATAGACCTTTCTCCACTTGACAAAAAAAAATCTCGAAGAACTTCCGTATTCAAGAGCCGTTTAAATAGATATTAAGTGTTTTTAAAATCAAAGAAAAAAAGGGTACAGACAAATCCAAACAGAAAAAGTAAAAAGCCAACAATCTAGGTAATTTGGCTGTATGTGTTACGTTAATTACCTTTGTCTGTAAAAAATATCTATAGTATAAAAAGTTTTAAATCAAATTTTTTCTAATCTTTCACATAAAGTCTGCTTGAATACAAAATTTATTTATAAAAAACAACTCGACGACTCTTTCTTTACAGTATGTAATCATCGTAAACTATTACTTAACGGCAAAGTAATTAAAAAGAAAAAGAAAACGATCAACAAACAACAACGACGACAAGAAAAAAAAAACACATCGTAACCAGAAAGAAACTTGGCCAGCTCGGGCATCAATTACGCTGTTTGGACAACTGACGGAACCGCGCTCCACTAAGCGATAAAACAGCATTCAAGCGCCTCCGCCTCCGCGCAAAAGTCAAGCAAAAAAAAAACTCTTTCCCTCTCAAGCTAACCCACTGCGAGGGCGCCGACGGCTACGAGCACATCAGGGAAACAGCTGCGAAAGAAAAAGGACGTCGAAAGTTGAGCGCCCCCGAGACGCGCGCGCGCTCGGCGTCAGTCGCTTGGGCATTCGATCCGTTAAGTATAAGCTTCTGGCCGAATTTCGTACACGAATACGAGGGCGCATCTCATCCAAAAGTTCGGGCAAGCAGTGTATAGTAGTAGTGCGCCATAATCGACGTTTTAACCTGGCGCGCAAGTCTGTTCTATTCCTGGCGCGCTGTGCTACGTTATCTAACTGATCTAACTTTAAACTCGTTTGCTGTAGTGAACTTTGAGAGAGAGCGAACATCAAACTGATACATCGACGTTTTTAGACGCCTAGAGTACAAGAGAGTTGGTCGACGGCTTTTGTTGCGGAGTGAATCCACTTGGCTTAATGGGCTGGAAAAGCTGTATACGCATATATATGGATATATATATATATATATGTATTCCTTGGGTGGACGATATGTGTCTGCGCAGAGTCTGGCCTAGTTTTTGTGCGTTTGTTTCCGATGGAGGAAATGGAGGAATAAAAGTCATAGTGTGAGAGAACATTGCGGAGTGGGATGAATTGAAAGGTATTTTTGGAATGAATTATGAAGGTTTATTTTTGCAGAATCTCGAAAGACGTAAACGTTGATGTGTTTCATCGAGATTAGAGAAGTTGATTAATAGGTAGAATGTGCCATAATAATAATGATAATTCATCGTCGCCTAAATTACATGGAACGAGAAAAGATATCTTATTTTGTTGATAGTTTTATTGATGAATAGATAGTGAAGACTAAATAATGCAGATTAAAAGCAATAACAAAGCAATCCAAACAAACGATAAATTTTTTATTTTAGAACCTCGGATATATTTATACATAGCTATATTCTAATACTCGTATTAGACTTAAATCTTAACTCTATGGAATGCTATTGTTAAAAGTTTTCGAGCCTAAAAACACTTGTTAATTAATGCTAATTAATTTGTGATTGCTTAGCGTCTTTAAGCAGACTGGCATTCCGTGCATACTTAGCTTTCCTTTGCTAAATTCTAAGACTACAAGAATGGTATAAGAAACAATAGAAAGTTTTCAATGCGCTTCTTGCACGCTCGTGAATGCATAATAAACGAATAAACATTCTGACTTTATAAACACGAAGAAAGTGCATACACAAGCGCGACCAAGTTTGAAATAATCTCGGTACAGAAGTTCTCGGTATACAGAAATTAATATGTAAGGAAGAAACTCTTTCAATATTAAAAAACCGTGCAATAGATTTCTAAGTACTGAAAAAAACGTTTATTCGTCACTTTTATGTTTAATCGTAAAATTAACCTAGATTCAACATCGATACCTAACGTAGATGAAGAGTAATACATAAAACTACTTCTTGACAACATGTATTGCTTTTTCTATTCTCCACCACACACATATATCCTACAAAGCACAAGATAAAACCATCCTCATTCTGACATAGTACTAAGAACTTGGCATACACAGTATACCCACAAGAAAGAAAAAAGAACCACATCAATAGTCTATCGAAGCGAATCAAAGACGTATAATACATATAATGAATTCCTGTATAGCTAAGTAAACCACTCGCACAGCAACGAGAAATCGCACCGAACCGCACTCGATTCTCTCCCGTATCAATAACAACAGTAGCAACATCAGCGGTGGGGTGTGAGACCGACCTGACCCGCGCGGAAAGATCTCTCTCTCTCTCTTTCTCGTGGCGCGCGGTTTCTCGATGTATTAATAACTCCATGCGGTCTGCCGACTTTCCATCGACGAGCATGCAGCAGCTTCCGACAAAGAAGCGCTGCGATGTAGTTTTGCTTCTCTTCTAGCCTCGAATCTCTTCTCGCTGGTTTTGGCGTGCGGATGTTTGATTGTTTTGTGTATGTGTGTGTGTGTTTGTGGAGCGTGGTATTGTTGGGATTGGCGAGAGGAAAATGAATTTGGGCCATGCGGATGGAAGATTTGCGTCTGGAGTGACGTGAGGTAATGGAAATTTCAATGTGGATTAAGAAATGTATGAGGAATTGGTCTAGTTTCGATGAAATGGGTTTAATGGATATAGATTATATGAAATTGTTGGTCAAGTACTACGTCGTGCATAATTGATAAACACTGGAAAATCAAATCTTTGAATTGTACTATTAGATTTCGTTCCAGTAAACTACATGTTATTAAGATGGAACACTATATCGACTCTATATTTCATCTGAAACTGTAACTCATGTATTTAACATATATCATTACAAATCTACTCTGAACAATAGGAACCCCCAAGGGTAGTCTCACACCAGAAAATTTTTATATTAAATCAATGAACAGTGAACCAAAAATATCGGCCAAAAAGATGCTAATTGTAAAACCATGCAAATAAACATCACGCATTATACACCTAAAGTCAATCTTTTAACTTCCATTCACCCAAGTCTCTAATAAATCCTTGGGCAACGCCCGTATACGCATATACACACACACACACGTGCACACATTCACATGAAATTACCTCTGAAATCCCCGGATCCCACACCCACCTTGCACAACAAAGAAAAACTCTCAACTTGTGAACGCACGTATATATACATACATATATAACGATCGCACGCATCTATGAATGGTGGTTTCGCATGCGGACTACATCCATCCGACGTTCTGCGCACACGCCTTTGCGTTTAGAAATCCAGATCCAGCGTGTGTCTGCGGATTAGCAATTCTAATTTTAATCGCATCGCACGTACGATAATAATAAAACATATACAAACGGCCCTGCTGTATTGCTATATACTCTATATATATTGTAGCGTGTGTGTAGCCTCCAGTATATATGTGCACATAAGTAATATAGACTCCCATAGCAATTACGTCAGCGATCGCCTTTCTCAGACGTATGCGCATAATATTCGCGAGAGTGATTTTAATTGAAAGTGTGCGTATTATATATACGCCCGCGTAAGCTCTCGTGGTCGATTATATGTACGTAGGAGTAACGCGCAATCGCAGGTGTGTGCGCGTGTATATATATATTGGCGCCCTTTTGATGATGTGCACGTCAAGGTAGAATGTGCGTATATATGTACACCTATAGGCTGACCATGCACGTATATGCCCTACCGAGCACTTTGCTGCTACTGCGTATAGGTATAGGATCAGCAGCTATAGCTATGTATAGAGGGTTTAGGCGCCGAAGCCAGAGTAGTAATGGCAATGGCGAGAGTAGCAGTGGTTGGTCAGAAAGGAGCAGAGAGGATGCGTAGGAATGTTAAGTGAAGAAATTGTAATTATAATAGAAAAAAGATGTATATTGGGTTGGCCGATGCAATGGTGACGGAAAATACCGACAGTTAACGTTAAGAATGAATCATGTAATGACTGACAGTTGCATGTAAACATGTTTAAATGTATATTTTAAACGTTATTGTGATTGCGAGGTTTATCTGTGCTCTTATATATGTGTATATGGTAGAAAATTGGTTTGAATCATTATCATTTATATTATTGAAATTATATCTACCTAAGTATATAGATACTCGTATAATATTTGATAGTAAAGATCTATTGTCATTCGAAATTATATACGTATATGTATACAACGTTAATCAAAGTTTGTTCAAGCGTAAATTATTGACGACACCAAATATAGGATAACGTAAATTACGTTCCGACTGATTTAGCATCAAAACATAATCTGTTTAGTGTTTATACACCTAAACGTACAGATATCGTAATTATCGAAAGTCACCATAAGTTTGGGATGAACCCCCTCCGGTGGAAATTGAAATTCAATATTGATGTAACTGCGTGTATCTGCGCGCCATAGAACATTTGCTAGTTTGGAACACGATATCTTGATTTATGCGAGCCGAGCATAGGCGAGAAACCTTCGAAAATTAGATTTGTACTTGCGCAGAAGAGAAATCAGATACGTGTAATAATAATACCTCAATGTGTTTAGTTAATATCCGTATATCGAATTCAAATTTACTTAATAAAATTATATCGTTACAACGATTTTCTTACTATTTTACAAGAAAATAAAATATTAAAATAGAATAATGTTTTTTTTTCAGATACAATTCCTTCAAGTATAAAGAAATAAACAATATGTACCACTCAATTATTCGATATATGCCAAACTAAATGCATTTTAACGATACCAGAGAAATATGTCAAAATGGAATACAGGCACATGATTATTCTGGGTCCGTTTGAAGACTGCTTTACGTTCATATATGGAACTGAGCGCGCAAACATCTGCTCTAAACGGGGAAACTCGATTTTGGCCGCAAAGCGAACAGCGCCAGTACAGATCAAAGGAAAACAAAATTAGACAACTCATTATGCTCTCTGTACAAATATGCACCGCGAGTAAATCCAGGAGTTTTCAATTTCACGACACGACGAAATGCACCGACAAAATGTTTGTCGCTTTGCGAGCTTCGCTCGCTCTCAGCCGCCGTTAAAACGACATTGGTTTAATTAAATATGGACAGACTGATGAGTCTGGAGAATCATTTAAAATTACGAATTTTGTCATTCGTGACGAGAGTTTGTAAACGATATATGTTGATTTATTCTGAACTTTTTAATTAATTGAATAACTTATAACGTAGCCGTGTGCGTTTAGAGGAACGGTGTAAATTTCGATGGTTGTTTTTGTTCACCTGTAAAAGTGTTTCGTAAAATCGTATTTATGACAAACGCTTGTTTATATAACTCTCTTTTACCGGAAAAGAAATACATTTCATTTCCTAACACATGACAGCAAGCTATACACTATCTATAAGGGTATCCTCTTCACAGAACTCCATCACACCTACTCGACATACACACTAATTCAATTCCAACTCCATCGTTATATACCAGATACCAACAACTTCAACTCACCCTCATCTCTCCTCGGTAGCGTTAATCGAAATTCACCCGAACACACCTCTGAACTCTCCGCCACCGATTACCCGATTAATTCAATATATATATACGTCTCTCTACGACAACTAGTGACCATTCAGTGCAACAACAACGACGACGACGACAACAAGGGTAACACGTGTACCTACATCTCCAGTTCCATCGCGCACCCACCCGCACATACTTTGTCTTCACCATATATATATACGTATTATACATATATATGTATAAACTTGTGCGTACTGTATCTCGCGTATATACAGCTTTAAATGGGTGGAATCAAAGAGCCGGTCTCTGTGTCTATATAGATATACACATGCATATAGGGCGAAACTCGGGAATTGCGTATTGTTGTCGGCTGGTTTTGCTGATCGCGCTGCGAGCTCGAGTTGCAGTTTTGATGGGGGAGAGCCGGAGGCCTGCCGCTGCCGGCACGCTTGATGCTTGTTTTGTCCGAGTAATTAAATGTATTCAACGAGAATTCGGCCGTTGTTGTTGTTGTTGTTGTTGCACCGCCGCTCGCGTCAGCTCGCTTGAAAATATATGTGTATATGTGTACCTGTCGTGTATCGTAGTTGGGTAAAAGTGACGAATGGGAGGTTTCGTGTTATCTTTGAATAAAGATTGGCGACGAGTGCTTTTTATTGGACTTGTTTGTCGTTTGTACATGGTTAGCAGATGATAAAATTATACGGAATTCCGATAATTGAATGATGTTTCAATCGGGTAGACGGGTATATTGAAATGTAAAGAATATAATCTATTAATGGTAAATCTGAATTTTGATTGATCTCATAAATATATGTGTGTGTCTCTATTCGCTAATACGAAAAATCATTCCTCTTAGAAACTATATATATGAGACGACGGGCGTGTATATATGGAGAAAAGCCGAGCATAAATATTCATTTCGCATTAACAGTCAACGGAACGCTATAGGCGGGCTTTTAGCTTATCATATCGAACACTTTGAATAATAACGCTCTCTCACTTGGGAATGAACTTTTAAACAATGCATGATTCATGAAATTGATGGATTGCATTCATTAAAAAGATTGCGCAATACACATCACTAGCTAATATATATATATATATATATATATATATATATATATGCGTCTGATCGTTGCTTCTTAATCAAATAATACTACTATAGTCGTACATAACCGTATTATTTCTTCACGCTAATTAAACCAGACTACTTATATTGCGACTCTTCAAAAACATCTTGACTCTTGTACCTTACATCTTACATATGCTTTTAACATATATAACCTAATATTTTTTTAATGTATTCCTTCATCATTACCATATTTTACGTCCACGATTTCCAGCCATAAGTATACACACACCAGTGGTTATAAGCAACAGCCTCGTAACCGTATTTCTCGTGACACTGTGTATTATATACGTAATACACACTAACAATTTTTTGCAACCAGCAGCATCACGTGGCGTAGCTACGCATGTTTATTATCGTATATATATATATATACTCTGTACACACTACTTACTCTCTCTTGCACCGAGAGCATAATAAAGATATTAATCTCCCGTTCTTTCTCTCCTTCGTAATATAATGGACCTTATATACGCATACACACACACACACACATACTCGCAGCGAAGATTTGGGTCGGCGCCACCACCGGCGTCCCGCTGTGGAACGCGAGGCGTCGAAAGTCTTCATTTTAAGAAGCTTATGCGTGCATGCGCGCACATACTAACTATATATACGCGACGTAATCTCGTGAGATGTAGCAGCAGCAGCAGCAGCAACGGCGTTTCATAGTGAGCTCCGAGCGTATGAATCAGGTTATAATTTCCTGAATTAATGCGCCCTTTGTACGAGATGCTTAATAACGAGGTTCGCTTAGGTTTTCAGTTTAATTTTCATGTGTGCATGTGCTGCTAAGCGTATATGCGTGAGGTGTGTACTCTTATATAGATTTTTATGCGTTATTAAGATGCTTTTATTAGGTTACGCTGTATTCGTGTGTTTATGTAAAGAAAATTTGTATAATGATAAACTTATGGATAGAAATTAACGATGACATTGCTTTTTAAAGCTTTATATATGAAGAATAAGGAGGTTGACTTAAATAGTGGAAAGCGCTGAGCAGACCACTTTGTAGATATTTTATATATAATGGAAACACCTGACGTCCTCCGAGATACAACTCTCGTCCCCTCGCGTAGTGGTTATATACTCTTTCTCTGTCTCTCACGACCATCACTGCCATTCCCAGCTCGATAGCCGATAAAAATGGAAATGGCACAATATCATACTTAAATATGATTCATCGGCGTCCCGCAGCCGAGTTGCACGAGCAAACACGACTCGGCGCTAAACGATCGCATGCCGCGTTCTCGCGAGGACTTAACGATGCGAATTCTCCGGGTCTCTCTCTCTCTCTCTTTCTGTCTGTCTGAACGTACGCGCGTGCAGCTTGTCGCGCTTTCGTATCGCTGCGCAGCGCGTTCTCCACTGGCCGACTTTTTATCTTCTTTATTCGGCGCTATACGTGTGTTATATACTGTGGCTGTTTCCGAGTGCGAGAGGATTGCCAATTACGGTAATGATGGTAATACGAGGATGTTACTGCTAATTTTGCATTTTTTGTTTTTCTTTTTTTTGGGGGGAGGGATTTTTGTTTGCTAAAATTATTTGACAATTATGTCAGTAGGGACGAGTTGGGTAGTTTTATGGTTTTACAGGAGTGGATGGATATTTATAGCGTGTGGAATGTAACGTGTAGTGGCGAGATTGTTTTATTTTTAAAGCATGCATATTTCCGTTTTGAATTGTAGCTCTGAATATTATATGTATACACATGGAAACTTGGCATCGAAACAGCATTTTAAGAGATGTTTTGCCAAAATGTAGATGTACGTAATAGTATGATGACAAACAATGCATAATAGTGTTTTAATATTTTATGCCAAATTTACAGTACAATATTAAAATAAATAAATTTTCCCTTTTCTAACAAATGTCACGTACTATTTCAATTTTCATAATAAAAGAAGAAGAAAGAATACTTTGTAAAAAGCTGTACTGAAATCAGCACAACTCGCAATCAACGAACGTGTTCGAAATTTGAATAAACAATAAAAAGATTGCTCTTCCCTTGAAACATATTGGTAACACGAGATCGTATAGCTCGAGACGTGCCGTAGTACGTCTATACAGCTTACTCCAATTCCAGCAAAGTGAATCACGTCGCCTGGATCACGATCTCTCGTCGAGCCTTATAGCAATTGCAGGACAATCGAAAGCCCGAGATTTTTTTTCTCTAGCTACGTGCCAATTCGAGGGTATGACTCACACCTGTTTGTTCGCTTCTAGAGAATATATCATTATATAGTGATGACATCTTGAAAAATCGCTAGATTGTATATACCTATACGTATACGACAATGCGGCGAATGAGAAAAAAAAATTGTAAAGAATGATTGCCATCTTGTCCGTACAGATGTTTGATATAAAAACATAAAGAGTACTTTTGAATTGAATTTTTATTGAAATATTCTTGTTATTAATTTTATACATATGTATTATATATTATCCGAACAAGAAATATAATTTTCATTCAAACGAAATCGCCTCACTGAAAACCAACAAGAACTTCAAAATCCTCCACATGTATACATACAGTTCGAACGCGCAGAATGCAAAGCATTAAATCCCGACCAGCTCAAGTCTCGTGCGCAGCTACACTAACACATCCGAGATTCCTCTCTCATATATATAAATCGCGTTGAACGCACGCGGACGTAACCATGCTGAAATATATATACGATCTCCACGCGTTTTATATACATATACAGATATACGCGCGTACACATTTCTATATACCTCTTTTCTTTGCCTACCACGTCAACGTCCATACTCTTCACTCCGTCAATTGTACTGTACACGCATAGAGTAGTATAGAGCCGCCCAACTGAATACACGCATACAGACACATATATATGCATATATATATATATATACCCATAGCCAAGCTACGGAGAAAACGAAGATATCGGATTAACATTTATCTATCCGCCTAACGAGCCGAGAGGGCTAGGCGAGAAGGGATTTTTGCACTGCCAAGAAGTAGTAGTAGCAGTAGCAGCAGCAGAAGCTGTAGTAGTATACATAGCTTGCTCCTCGAAGAAGGAGATGGTATCGACTATTTCTCGGCCTCCCGAGAGGCTCACTCTCTCTCTCGTCTTTCCTCTTTGTCCCTTTTCCTCGTATTTCGCTCGTCGTTTTTGAGGAGCAAGACAGAGAGAGAGAGAGAGAGAGAGGAAGCTTATAATGCTTTCCATCGAGTCGCGTGTTGACTCTGTACCATGCGCGTGGAGAGTATAGAGAAATCGGTTCTCTGCGCTCGCGAGGGGGGCAGTAGATAAAGGAGGAAGTTTAAGTTTCCGAGTTTATTACGCTCTCTCTCTCGAGAGAGGGTATGGGTATAGAGAGATGCGACAGTTTAGATAAAGATATGTCGATAAGTGGACTATGCGCCAGAGGGGGGGGGGGACATCATGACATTATTGGGGGTTCGCGGTGCTCGTGCGGTCGAGGATATAATGTTTGTTCGATCTATTCTGATGGGCTTTTGTGATGAGCTGTATATATATCTTGTTGGATAAGTTTTTGTAATGCGCAATCTCGTTCGTTTGATTTCTCAATTTTGTATAGTAACTTGGAAAAAGTCGTCTTTTTTCGGTGCAAGAAATTTAATGTGATGATTCGAGTGAAACGAGCGGTTCGATAGGTGAAATTTATTGAATCGTAGATCAACATCAAGTGCTTTCAAACTGTAATCTGAGGAGAAAACCTTAGTAAGATGGATTTACGTTAACCCTTTTCAAAACTCAAGACATCTCTAACGTACACGAGCACATTATATACCCAATGAAATAGTACTTTCGTTAGTCCATTCGTTCAAAGTGACACATTGTGATTTATGATTTCAGGATTCAGTCATTCTGCTCCATATTCCTTTTAATATAATGGAAGTTTTTGTTATTCGTATAAGACTACAAACTAAAGAAATTTTTAAAAAAATCAAGATTTATACATATTCTGATGTCACGACTAAAAATTATTTTCATATGTCAAAGCTTCAACAATTAACTTTAAAAACTCACGTTATGCAACACACATTACACTGAAACTAGCGCATGTACTCGCGTAAAAACTCAACCACCTACTATGAGGCGATGGTGGTTGCGCGTCGCTCGATGGAAATATTTACGGTTACCTGACAACAACCCCGCGGCGCAGAAAAGAGAGAAAAGAAGAATATAATTTTCCCATTAATCGATCAGGCGCATTCCCTGCTTCGTTGCTGCACGAGCAAGCGAGCGAGGCAGCTCTCAGGCATATAACAGTGCACTTGCGCGTGTATATATATATACACAGGAGAAGAGAGTATATAGATGCGCCTCACATGATAGACGCGTGTGCTGGAGGGCAGAGGGGGTGTTAAAAAGAAAATCGCGAAGCTATAGCGTGCAGAGAGAGACTTCCTCCAGGTGGTAGAGAGAAAAAAAAGTTGCTATGTGGGTATAGGGAGCGTTCGCAGAGTTACGGGTATGTAGTTTGATAGTTTACGATGTGCTAATGAAAAGTATTGTAAATTGTTCGAAAATTTTCTATTTCAGGATAAAGTTTCAGTTTGTCGTTTTATTTTAATAATATATAATGTATTCACGTATCAATAAAAACGTATTCATTTGAAAAACCATTAATATTACACAGCTCGAATAACTATTGTTAATATCATTAAATTTTTATTAACAAATACATCACTAACTGCAGAAATCTCCACGTATCAACTATACACGCCACACGACGCGAACCCAAGGGGTTAAGGAGTGAAGATATCCCCAAGATGTTTCATCACCCGTCGGTTTATATACGTATATACATAGCCTATAGAGAGGCGTGCGTGTCTTGAGAAGCCGATGAGACGAGTACGCGCATGAGCTTTCAATTTTTACTTCTACATCGTGGCAATTTGAGGATGTGTTCCGGTATACGAGCAACTTGAAAAATCATGAGTCGCTGCGGATAAATCGGAAAAGAGAGATCAACGAGACTTGTTATTTTTGCAGGCGAATGGGTTCTGAGAATTTATAAGAGTGTTGATAAAAATATTGTACTGCTAAAGAAAACGATGTAAAGTGTGATTCTTACACAATTTTTACTTCAAAAAAGGATTCATCTTAGTTTTCGATATTAACATCATTATTTTCTTTGGCTATTTTTTCAGAAAATTTATCTTGAAATAATTCGAATATAGTAACAACTTTTTAAATCCACTGTGAATCTTACTTACATATATATCAAAAAGAAGGGATCTTCAATCTTTACAAAACGATAAGTTGACCATAAGAAACTTACCTGAAACAGAGAAAATAATAGAAACACATAAATATATCGAATTACATAGATTTACGTTGCGTTTGATTACACATACACATACATTTCCTTTTATTCTCCAGCCACTTAGCACTCATAAACTAGCAAATAATAAACTATATCCTCACCAGGAGCACATAAAAATCTCCTTCATTACATAAACACCCGAGCCTCCCGACGACATACACCATATCCCTACATACATAAACATTCAGCCAAAGCAAAAAAGAAAGAATCGTCACGCTACCCATATTCCCTGCTCCGAATATTCAGCAGCCTACTCGTAGTCGTCGTCGTCGTCGTCGTCCACCACCTCCATAAAACAACCCCTTATCCGCTCACCCATCTGATACCACACTTTACTCGCGCTTATATATACATATAGGTATCGAATATCCCTTATACACACATTCACTCCTTTCTTTTTGCTCACGTTAAATCGCATTAACGCCGAAATAAACAAGGACTATACACCTCTCAAGCCCACGAGGAGAAGGGGTGTTAATTGCCCCGGTATGGAAATGCATGCTGCACGCGTATGCGATAGTGTATGCAGTAAAGGTATATAGGAGTTGCTGCTGCTGCTGCTGCTGCTGCTGTTGCTGACCTCGTAACGCTCAGGTGACATAAGCTGTGACTGTCGCGTATACTGTGTATATATATGTGTGTAACTGGTATAGGTATGAGTATATATATCGTATGGTGGTGAGCGCATATATATGCGTTCTTCGCCTTTCGACGCGATAGCTTATACCAATATGTATTATGTATATACGTGTAACTGAGATTTATTATGCGGGTCGCGCTTTTTAAGCGCGGGTGTGTGTGTGTGTTTGATACACGAGGTTCAGAAGTAGGATTTCGCAATGGTTTCTATATAGAATTTTATAGAAGGTAGGTGATGATTTTTTGTGGTATTTATGCAGGTTGATAAATTAGTGTACGAGCGACGTATAAATGTGTAAGTTTTAATGCAAGGTAGTTACTAGATGGAATAGGTTAGGGTATTTGTAGAAAATATCTATACGATTGTGTGAATGTTATCGAGTATTTCGACAATTTCAATGGCAATTGAAAAAACAAAATTAAGTAAAGATAGCTGAATTGAGAGAAGCTTTAATTTTCTGAAGCGTTTGTATAGAATTAAATAAATTATCTATTTAATCAAAAGATTAGCATATAGAAAATAGTTGAGTTTATAATTTTTGTGTTTTCCTATATACCAGTAAATATTTTATCGTAGAAACGTATATGAATTCTATTACAAAAACCTGACGACTTTTACTTTTAAACCAAACAAACTTGTATTTCAACAAAGTATACACACCTGCTACCTACACTTTCGAACCTCCCACGAAAAACCTCAACAAAAATCCTCACCTACTCTATTATTCAGCCACACACATAGACTGACACTCCTACGTTTTGTTTAATGAACCTCGAAAATTCCAATCAATATTAACGATAACATTACCATATTAACGACGCGGTTGCTCTCGCAACTTTCTCCCCCTGGTAAAAGCATACATACCTATATATGTATACCTGCGGCCTCATCGGTCCATTCGTATATCGTCGTATATACACATCCACATATATACACATGGAGCTCCAATCTCATTAGCATAGAACGCGACCACGTATCCCAAGGTCTAGGGCGCGAGTTCTTCATTCCCTCCTCCCTTCTTCCGCGAATTCAGAAATAACTCTTCTATTCTCGCGACTATAGTGAATATAGGGAGGGGACGTTAACCGCGCGCTTATATATAGTTAACGCGGCCCTTGACCCCGTAAATACTTCACCTCGTTAAGCGTATGTAACGCTGCGTAGTTATTTTCACTACGCGTGTATATATACACGTATATACTCGTCGGTTTTCAGATTTTTCCTTTTTTTGGGTAAACGAGAAATCGTGGAATTGGATCACCGGATAAATAGGTTGCAAAGGCAAACGAACGTGAAGTTTTTTTAAAATTTTTTTTTATTTGGATTTACGTTGCGACGAGTGGTTTTCGGCTCGTAAATTATTGTAAGAGTGTGTTGCGCTACTCTGCGGCCCGACTTGGCACACGCTAAGAGTTTTCGCTCTCTCTTATAGGTCAACGATTTTGGTGGAAGTGTGCCTAAAGGTACTTATGCGCTTTTCAAAAGGTAATGCCGCTTTGAAATAGTAACGAGATCTCGGTGGAGAGGAAATGAGAAATGTTGGAATTTAAATTGTGAGTTTATTTATTTATATACGTTTACTTTTTTTTTTAATTTTAGAGGTGAAGTTGGAAATATGAGTGTGTTAAAATTGTAATTTTATGTGAAATAACTATTAGTTACAATTCTAGATATAATACTTATTATTATATTCTATAGCAATAGATAAATAGAAATGCACGAACAGATCTAATTGCGTAGCATTCCATAATATTATACAATCTCCAAAGTATATTTTTAAATGCTACCGCAAAGGCCTTTCATCAGTTTAATTGAAGTGTGTATAGTTTATGTTCCTGAAAATAACAATTTAATCGAAAATCAATTCAAGCATTAAATACATTTTATTACTGAACCGTAGCTTTCACTCACTGTAAGTAACTAAAATATCGATTGCCATTATAATTCATTATACTTTAAAATGAAGCAATAATATATGCAATTATATGCACATATGCCAAATCTCAGTATAAAAATAGAATCTCACATAAAAATTTGTTCTATGTATGGTATTAATTTAAAGTCATATACATATTATAATGTGTACTATTAACAAAATTTATTGATTCATTGCTATTGCAATCACGTCAAAATTTATATTCAAACCGGTTTTACGTCGATCGATTCTACATATACGTACATTAATATCTAAACAATAATTGAATTCAACCGATTAAAAGATGTATGTTCAAAACCCATATATATATAGATATCACATAAACCAACAATAAATTGTTGTTCAACAATTCGAACTAAATGTAACATACTACATACAATAATAATTTCCATTCAACCACTACACAAAACAACAGTTTACCCCGTATCCTTCAAACCGATTCCCCAGAAAACTCAGCAAAAGAACTCGCAACTCTATATAAACGCGTCTTTAAACACGCGTAAATCCCTCTCGCTATTCGCGAACCTATATATACATACACATATACA
This sequence comes from Torymus tubicola, assembly GCA_035583055.1. Classification (NCBI taxonomy): domain Eukaryota; kingdom Metazoa; phylum Arthropoda; class Insecta; order Hymenoptera; family Torymidae; genus Torymus; species Torymus tubicola. The sequence continues at coordinate 8,677 of JAWWEQ010025552.1, read as the reverse complement.
ACCACATCATCGATCGGCCGCACGCACGCCGCGAGAGACTTTAATAACAAGGAACAGACGAAAAAACGTCGGCATATACGCGCGCGAGAAAAAGGCAACCGGTCTTCCCTGTCCTTGAAGACGAGGCGTCGGCAGCAACAGCAGCAACAGCGGCGGCGGTCTCGTGTCGAACGCTCTCACGCAAGAAGGAGCAGAAGAAGAAGAAAAACGACAAGTCACAGACACACGCCGCGTCACTTAACACTTCCTACGCACTCTCATCCAGGAAGTGCGGGACGTTTAGAGGTGGTCGTCGTCGTCACCATCGTAAAACACGGGCAATGCGGATCATCCTGCGGTTGATCGTTAACAGGAGTGACGAGAGGGTGGAGAGAAGTGTGTATATAGTGACTATGGGTGTCTGACGGTTGGTATGTGGGCCAATGGTGATATGGTGGTGATGGTTCGTCGTTGTAAGGGATATTTTAAGTTTTAGAAAACAACATAAATCATTTGTTTTTATATTAATTTTTACATAAATTCGTAGTATATTAAAAAAGTATTACTATACCATACTATTAGGCAGAGGAAATTCTTAACACGCATTAGGCGTTAGGATTCTATTAACCCAGAGTACATTGACATCGTCTAACGATCACCTAAAACAAAAGTAAGCCGACGAGCACTATATACGTGTTACGCTACACAGCGCATTAGTAAAACTAACTGACTCATACAATCAAACGTCCTTTTGTGGACACGTTGACCTTATACAGAACGTAAGAGCAAAAAAAAAACGCCTCATCATTACGAATTCAGGAGCGAATGATAGTCCACACGCGCGCGCGTATACGCGTGAGTTTGCGACACATCAATGTTTAATGCACAAACGCGGTATACTCAGTGGAGAGCGCGTTTAGAGGCAAATTACGGTCGCGCGCGTTGCAACGGCAAACACGACCTTAAGTACATGGATGAATTTAAGTGGAGATGTAAATACGGTAGTAAATTTGTGATTTGCGTGCGCCTGTTCGGTAAACTGCTGTTTGACTGTATATCTACCGCTACGATATACACGCCGAGTTAATAAAGTATAATGTATACCGAAAGAATAAAAATATAATATGCAAGAGCGAGATGTGTGTAGCTGTATACGAGGCTGTTTGTAGGCGAAATATTGGGCAATCAATGACAAAAAGATGCGGAGTTACAAGCTGAGCTTGTGTAGTTCGGTTGAACGTGGTGGTAACTTTAAATTATAGTCGATCGAAGATGAACACGATTTTTTTCGGATACTTGATATCGTATGCTAATATAAAGGGAGAACTGGGTGGCTAATGTTACATGATTTTCTGTTGTTTAATTACGAGGATTATAAGCTTTTACATTTGATTCTATATCAGTGTTTTTAAAGTTATTACAAAAAAATTAAGTGTAATCCTATGTCATCTTTTATACTATCAACTCAAACTCCCTCAATAACTTTCACCTCTCACATATATACATATATCCTACACATCTCTATCTCTGACCAGGGAAATCCAAACCTCGGCGAAACACAACGACCATCGCTCGTGCGGCCAACCTGTTCGTCGTTGCTGCCGCCGCCGGCAAACACCAATTAACGGAATGGACTTTCAGGAGAGGAGGCGATTTGAATAAAGTTTGTTTTCATAGAGCATCGCCGTCGCCTCTGTTAGCCACTGCGTCACGTACACACCTCTATATATACTCGCTTGGCATTCGTGATTCGCAACCTGTACGCTCTTGTCTCTCTCTATACTATGAATAGTTTAACGGGACGCGTACGCGTTCGCCGGTTGGTTAGTTCGTATATATATATATATATATATATATACGCGAGTCTCTGTCTCTCTGTGTTGGTGTTCGAGAACGTCACGGTCCGTTTGAGTCGAGTGACGTAATCCGAGCCCTAACACACAACGGTCTATGGTTAACTTTCGGACGATTCATATGGGATGGCAAGAGAGGAGAACATCACTGAGCCATTGAGACTTTTTTTTATTTCAATGCGGTTGGTGATTTGCGATTCCGAGGGCTTTGAACGAATGGCACGGGTTTTGGGAGCTTGTTTTAGAGGAGATATATATGTGTGTGTGTGTATTTATTGTAGTTTAAAATGTATGTGATTTTTAGAGTTGCATTGGTTGGTAAACAGTAACGATGTGGTTACGGAGTTACGTTGGTTGCAACTATTCACGTGTGTGTGTGTGTGTGTGTGTATGTACATATATAAGAATAAATTGTATTTTCGGATGCATTTGTAATTGTGTCACCTAGGGGCTACTTCTATGTAAAGATTCCAATCGACTATACGTAAAGTGCTAAAAATGTGTGCAGTAAAAAAAAGTGACTAAGGAGAGATGTCATTTTGCCAACTAAGTTTCGTATAAAATACAAACTCTCTTTCTCGAAGTAACGTTAATTTTTTTAGGAGATCAATTGTTTTGACCAAGGAACAACAAATTTTCCTTGTTTCTTAAGCTTATCTATAATTATACCGTACCAACCTCAGGTTAATTCTAGGAATCCCAGCAAATCACGCGGATAGAAAAAATTTCACTCCCTCGTTCCGCCCAATCATCAAACTTTTACAAAAAAGAAGTCTCACTCTTACAATGTTTACTACTTCACTATAGCTCTCACTCACTCTCCCTCGCACACGAACCAACGTCTATATAGCAAAGAAAAGACCGCATACGACTTTGCTCAATTAGCCGGTATCTAGGCCACTTTTGAAATCCATCGTTTTCATGAGAAAGCAAAATATATACGCGGTCTCCTCTCTCTATTTATCCGCGCTTGAATGAAGAAAGAGATGAAAGGGAGAGAGAGAAAGAGAGAGAGAGAAGGTCGACGGAATCTGGCCGAAATTCAACCCGAAACGGTACGTTGTAGCAATTATGTAGCTCCCTTCCCTCTCGAAGTCGAAAATAAGTCGTCGTCGTCGTCGTCGCGCGCAGTTAGCACGCACCTCGTTAGGAGCGTCCGTCGCACGCTCGAGCAGCGACGAATTCCATCGCGTCTATATATGCCTTCTCAACATTGTCGTCGTGCGCTATTGCATCGCGCTTTCTCGCTCTTTCTTTTCTCTTCGTCTGTGAGAGAATCCTCGCGGGTATTATAATGTAGTTCGGCTTGGGGTATGGCGCAAGATGGTAAAGTTAAACGAAGTAAAGGTGAAATTCTCATAATCCGCGGCTTGAGGTGTACGCGTGTATGTCATATTTTACGTTCAATTATATTTTGCAGCTTTACTGGCGTATGAGTTTACTTTTGATATTACTTTTAACAATATCACTATTTCATGCTAATTAAAAATCTTATTTGGATATTTTACTTAATTCTTTCGTATATGCGAGACGTTATGATATAAGTGCCACTCCGAATTTAAGATCTTTTATAATTCGTTAAAAGTTATATATATATTTAATTAGAAAGATTCTTTGAGCTGCTGAGCTGAGGAAGAAAATCACTTCTACAGTAGTAACCTGTCGTAATTGGTCGGGAACTTAATGGTCCGTGCTATTCTCAATCAGTAGCATAGAGATAAAAATCTTACTCTAATTTTATTAGAGTAATTTATTAAGTTATGAATTATGTTCTTTGACTTTTTATGGTTCAATATTAAAATATAATAAGAAATTTTACAACATCGCGCGGTAGCTTACGCATATAGGAATATTATTAATTGTTTATTACATTACTCATGCTCACTCGTCTCTCAAATTCATAATTATTTAAAAATTAAAAACAAATATGAGAAAAAATTAACTTTTTACCTAATTTATTTATACTAAAAGTTAAAATAAATATTTAAAACTTCACCGAAGATGTCAATCAAACGGATATAACAATAAAGTAAAACCTTTCATTGGTCCATAAACATATCACAAAATATTAACACATGATAAGAATTTCTACAGCATTCAACAATAAGAAAATACACTAAACTAAACCAAATACCCACAAAAATCAACTTAAAATTTGCCAGAAAGCACAACTTCAAATAACCATCCACTACACCCTTTATCTTAACCTCATAATTGTATCGAACTTTTCCCATAGTCTCTCATCTCCCATCGAACTCTATGTATACATCGGCGTCCCATGATCTTCCCCTATACTGTATCACACATTCTTCTTATCCCTCTCTTACCTATATATATATATATATATATATATATATATATATATACACACAAACACACGGTGAGCGCGACTCATTAAAAGTTGTTTAGCGGCGGCTACGCGCGAACAATGGGAAGCCGTATGCCCCGAAGATATTGCGCGCCTCGTGGTTTCATTCGAAAGCACTTTGCGCCCGAGGATTTATAACTTTATTTATTGCCGTGAGCGTATACGCGTAGGCACGCGCAAGCGACTCGTGCGAGTAGCCGCGTACCGCCTCCCGTGTAAATTGCGTTTTGAGAGCGTGAGCACACGAGAGAGAGAGAAGTGCTGAGGAATTGATTTTTTTTTTCAAATTGACGGTCGGTAGAGTTGGGTGATGATTAATTTTGAAAAATGAGCGGTGTTGTTGCGCGGATGGTGTACGTGTGTGTGTGTGTATACATATGAGACGTGTTTGTTTCGTTGAATGATGCGCGTGGCGAGTTATAAATATACATATAGATATGCAAAAGTGAAAGTTGCGGTTTAAAGGGTAATGTATAGTATGATTGAATTCGAGTAAAGTTTTATTACCGATGAGTATTGCAACGTCCCCTTTCACGGACTTATCGTAAATTATATTTCGTGTGTCGTAAAAATTAAGCTGAGAATTGATTTTTGAGTTATGTCGTCGCGTTGAAATGTTTATTTTAATGTGTGGTCGGAAATATTATTTATAACACGAGCTGTAATTCACCCGGAGAGTATGAAAGATGTTATTTTTAGGTAAAACAGGTCGGTATGGGAAATTCAATTTAAAATTCTATTACTCACTCGGTAATTATATATTACACACGTATAATTATTATTTACATATAGCAAAATACCTCTTACATCATCTTGAAAAAAGTTTGCGAAAATTATAGTCAAATTGATTGTTAATTAATGGCTGCAAGGCCACAAAAAATGACGGACCTAATGGACGATATTGACCGGGAAAAAGAATTCGCTAAAAAACGTACGATACCCACTTCGTGACTTTTAATTCAGTAAGATCTTAAAATAACTCCACGACAAAAAGCAGTAGTACAAAAATCCACACCACTCATCGCTCATTACAAAAAACTCATCTGCCCTTCGTCGCTTTCTAAAAAGCCCGTAACGAAACCGTCCGATCCCCTCTCACACATTGAAAGAACACTTTGAAATGAGCGAGCGAACGGAAGCTTGCCACGATCTTCTTTTACGTTACAAATGACGCGTGCAGATCCTCGCATCCGTTCTCTTGATAAACGGAAGAAAAATATGCACGAAAATCCACGCGAACACGCGTTCACGGTTACCCTCGACCCATTTGGCGCGCGTGGCAAAATAAATCGACGATTCCAAATAAATTTCTTCTCCAAGATGCTGCCATCGTCAGGGTCGCACAGAACTTGTGTATATATCGTCGTTTTCCAAGGAACTAGTGGGTCTTTGAAAAATCACAAGTATGTATGCGTGCGTGTGTGTGTGTTTCAATTTGTTCTATTCGTACTTTCGGTTTTTCTGGTTACGCGAAAAGTTTGAAGAAGTGATTTACGAGGAATTCGACATTCGTTGTATCGGAAATTCTGTACTTTTTTGATTAGTTGGTATGGCTGTTGTCCAAGTGTTGGTTGGATTTAGTTACAAGTGTAAAAATCAATAGTTTTACATTTCACGAATGAATCATTGAGACTGAAATAGTTTTTAACTTGCAGAAAATGTTGGATAAAAGTCGAAAAGTTTTATTAGAAATAATTGAAAATTATACTTTAGTTACACATTATATTTAACTAATTCCATTAATTTAAACTATGGATATTAAAATAGTTTTAACATAGATTTTCCGTAAAGTCATAATAGAGATAAAGTAATTTTGTTAAAAGAATTTGAGCAAATTTTATAATAAATATTATCGTACATTGCACTTAACTTTTCTAAAGAAAAAAGTATAGCCCAATACAAGAAAAATTTAATAACATTAATAAAGTACTTACACGACAAAAACAAATCGTTTATTCCAGATTTTCATTATAAACTCTAAAAAGTTAATTAAACAATCTACAGAGCGCTTTGATTTCGTCGAGGAAAATTCCAGGTAAATACGCGCCGTAAAAGTTTGTCACAGAGCTTTTTTTACGTTGAACGCGTCCAACATTAATTTTTAATTACCCGCGCGGGCAGTAGCCTAATAGGCTGCAATTTACTGCTATTTTTATGAGCAAAATGGTGAGGCAGCGCGTAAAACCGTAACGAAAAAATTAATAAAAGATTTTACAGTGAGAAGCAATAAAACTCTTCTACATTATCCACCCACCATTTACAAAAATAAATATCCATATAAATAACATGCAAATTACTTAACGAAGTTAACGTTTGCAGTTAAGTAACATTACATGTCGCGCACAATATCATCCCTCTCCATTCCCGCTTTGATTAAAAATCTCAATTATCGTAACAAACAATCGACGTATCATTCATCTTCTGCCCCTCTTCAAAGTAATTCATCAATCGCACTTGGCAACAAAAAAAAAATACTTGGACATAGAAACACAACCATTAGATAAGCATCTACAACTCTGTGCCACTATTATATATGTACCGCGAAAATGTAAAAATCCATTTAGCATATATGCTGGCCTCCCACTTTGTATATATACATGATCGATCCTTCGCAGCATCGATTCTCTCCTCCTTCTCAGACGCACACACGAGGTTTATGAAGGGCAACCCGTGTGAGCGGCGCGAAATTAATGTCCATGTTACGGCGCCATACTGCTTGTGCGCCAAGTCCGTTTCGCGCGTGTGCGCGCGCTGCGTTTCGGTGATATCGCCCCGAAGTTTACGGTCCGACTGATTTACTTCGACGGTGGGGTCCGCACTTAGCTCGCGGCCGACGTTTAATGCGAATAATTTTTAATGTCTTCATCTGCGCGCTATAGTGCTGAATGAGTTGTTTGTTGAAGTTTTCGGGGCATTGAATTTCATTGTTATACGCGGAAATTGGTTGTATTTGAAAGATTAAAAATATTAATAACTTGACAAATTTGTCGCAAAAGAAGAAAAGAAAAATTAATTAAAATTGATATCAAATATTTTGATGTTTATACAGAGATATGTGATATAAGGTATATATAGGCTAATTACTTAATAACACCATGTACGTACAGTATATAATAATACTACATATAATATTCGGATGCATAATGTATAAAACTTATAAATTATGCTATTATAGTGGAAGGAAATGTTTATAAATTGACGAGGAAAACTATTTATTGTACATCCAACGTAAAATTTTTAAATTAGTATAGTATATACATTCACGATGCTATCTATTGTTATCGCTACAGAATATTATAGAAGCGGTATACTTTAACAATTCACATACGTTATAATTTTCCGTCTATTGCTGTAATTACTCTCATGACTCATGAAGAACATCGAGCACTTATCAAGGCCTGAAAAAAAGTGTCATATAAAACAAGCCGCGCCAGTGTATTATTATAAAAATCGAGCGTGTAATAATAGAAGGACGAGCATGCTGTATATACATACTCGTATCTTTCTCGATCGACGATACCATTTATAAATTCCGTTTATCAGTTAACACGAGGCAACGTCGCTGTTGGATAAACCTCAAAATAAACGCAGCGAACGATTGATAAAAAAAAACAGTCGAACGACTTTCCACCTTCGGATTACATTTACTATCTACCTATAATAAAATAATATTACGCATTAATATACCGCGAACAAGCGATCGCGTCCGATATAAATTGTCAAGTCCAGTTCCATTGGGAAAAAATTCTGGCTATAGTATATAAGCTGGGAGGGATAAAATAAAAAAAGAAAGTGAGTATGAGCTTAGAGAACGAGGGCGCGAATCGTGAAATAATCTCTTATCGCGGTCGATTGAGCTACGTATAGATTATAGAAGAGAGGAGAGTGTATGTGTGTACAGTCGCGTGGTATATAAGCTTAGAAAGTATACGGTTTCACCCGCGCGCCATTGAAAAAGTGTCCTTTATACGAAGCCGCGAGGGAAGGGTATATAATTCTTTTGAGAAAGTATAATGTAGCCTGATTGGTTGCTGGCTGGTCGGCTTTGGGATTGGATATTATCGGATGCAATTACGGACAGTTCATTGTTTATTTCTAAACCTTTACATTTGGAGGTATAATACAGATATATATCATTAAAAAATATATAACAGTAGTAAATAAAATAAGTATATTCTTTGTTATTTTTCCGAGACAGGCCGTCAAATAATAAATAAATGCACTTAAAATTTACATCGAGATTAATGCTTCCAAGAAACGTACAATCATTTCACTTTCAACCGTAAAATTTACCGGAAAAATATACCTAAAATCCAAACGAAAAGGCCATACTTTTATTATATAGAAATATCACCTCTCTATTACATAACCAAGTTTTTGCGTCAAAAGTCTCTCAATACATACACTGAGAGAAATGGTCTAGGAAATTTTAATACAACTTTAGTAAAAATTACTATATTTTATACAAACGGTGGGA
>JAWWEQ010025542.1:0-26112 GCA_035583055.1 Torymus tubicola | reverse complement strand
CTCTATCTCTCTCTCTCTCTCTCTCTCTCTCTCTCTCTCTCTCTCTCTCTCTCTCTCTCTCTCTCTCTCTCTCTCTCCCCATTAGCGGGACAATCACCTCTTCTCGCACGCGACTCATCATTGTCCTGCGCACGCTCGCCGCTGCAGTTCGCGGAACAAAAAGTGATAAAGGTCTGTCTTCTCCTCTCTCTCTCTCTCTCTTTCTCTTTAAACGGCGCGCGAGCGAAGAGAGGAAATAAATCCTCGGAGGCAGGCGCCGATTTCCGGTATCGTAGCGCAGCTGGCCTCTTATATATACATACGTATATGTATATGTATACATCGACGCGTCTATATCGCCGTTGTGGAGGTGGCCTAACGCGCGGCGGCAACGACAGCGGCGCGGCTGCGTCGTCGGAGGTGGAGAGGTTGAGGCCGCGAGTGACGGCATAGCAGCGCGGCAGCCTCCAGTCTGGTGTTTACCGCCAAGCCGCGAACACATATACGCGCGTTCACGCAGCTCGCACTTGCGTTTACTTACTAGCACTTGAGTAATCGGGATTATTTGACTGACCTTTTCTGTGGGTTTTGTGAGATTGGTGAACTGTTCGAGATTGTGCTGATTGATAAGAGATTGCTCGTCAAAGTTCAAACGTAAGTTTGATTTTTCTTATTTACAAAGAATTCAGGAGAAAGTGTTTTTGTAGCGAAGCACGCAGGAAAAACGCGGAAATACAAGGTTTACAATCTCGAATGCGCCGTTCCTCAAATTTTTCCTTATTTTCTAAAACGGCGGCTACAATGTTGAGCTGCGATCATGTTTTGTTATACTGTTTTGATGAGAAAATAGGGCAATGTTTGAAATGCGTGTTACCCAAACGAAGCAATACTAATCGCGTTGTCACTCCGGCGTCAAGGAAACACCACAAAATCAACTTAATGACTCAAATTCAAGTTCAAGTTTCTGCCATATCAAAATACGAAACCGGTTGTATCTATCAGCTCGTCGGGTGATAACAAAATTATATTTACCCTCGCGCGTTCTCTCATTACGCACGAATATTAAAAGAAAACGAGTATACTTCTTATTAGCCACATCTATGTAATATTCGAAAACAAACTATATACCCACGCCATGGAATTCCACGCTCGCGAGCGCAAAGACTCATGCAAGCAGCAGCACCTCCGGCCGATTCCCGCGAACTGCACTCGGTATCGGAATTCCCTGCTGTCTTTTTTATTCGCGCCATGCGAGTGAGCGCGCGTGCCTTCGTTCATTCTGTATACCAGTGTATATCTATATAGCACGACACCTCGGCGCACTATCTCGATTCCATCTGCGCGCTCTCAATCGCTGGCGCGAGAAAGACAACTCCCAGAAGTTTCCGCGGGACGATTTTTCAAGCTGTGATGCGCTTGCATCGGTCGCAGAGGTATCACGTATTATATATATACCTGTATGCAGTCGCGCATCGATTGAATGCCTGAATGGTGTCGTTACGTGCGCGGGTATACGTAATTTGCAGGAGGAAAAGCCGCGTGGCGTTTGTTGTGTTGTCTATGCGGTGCCATTGAGGATTGATGCGTACTGCTATGTACAGGTTCGGATTGGAAATCGTTGATTGTCAATTTCTAGTAATTGGGGTATTTCAAAGATTTGCTAGATTAGTATTTTCTATCGCATATTTCTGGTGTTATAATTGTTTATAATAGATATTTAAACTCATCTACCCTACTTCTAATATAATTGACTTGTTTTTCTAAATATTTATATAAATGCAGTTCTTAACTGATATGATATATTATTTTTTTGTATTGTAACTATATTTTTTATTGAATTATGTAGAAAAATTTTAACTTATAAAGCTTTGTAAAAGTTATCAAATATAGTCCTATTTTACAGTATATATCATATATATTTATCAACTTATAAATCATAGTTTCCGAATAAAACGATGATACTCATTTATATATTTTATTTATCTACATTTCATTGCAATGAGTCACCAATACCAGCTGATGCGTAGATCGATTCTGCGAAACCATTTACATTCAAACCATAATAATCCAAATCCAAATAAAAACATCTATTTAAAATATTGAAGCTATTTATTTATTCTTATATAGTATATCGATTTAGTATTTATTTAACATTTATAAATAATATTAAAATAACATGCGATATATATATCTTCCTTTTACTATTAAAGCGATTCTTTTATTATCATACAATTAATATTCTATAAAATAACATATGACAAGTAAAAGCAATGCATCTGTTACGCAACATAAAAAGTGGTTTCATAATAATTACCACTATTGAAAAATCAGACTCCGTAAAAATTATAGTCGCACTCTAATAGTCATCTATCAACTTCTTGCATACGTTTTCTTACCCCACTTCAAACACATATAATCGTTAAATGACGCATAATTATCAGCTTGACGCGAAATCGTACCAATCACTCGCCGATCGCATAACGCAAAATTTATAAAAAAAAAACGCAGTTTTTACGCAAGACTACAAAAGGAGACAACAGTACCAACCGTATAATCATACTAAACTCCTACATACATACACTCGCATCAATCCTCTCCAAGCAATCCGTGTATACATACACTCGACAGAAGCTTGTACTCGAAAAGAATACCGAATATCCGCGCGACTCGGATATACGCACCGCACCGATTAATCAAGCGAACGGTCGCGTGTATGCCTCCTACGGTTGCCAGTCATACTTCCACATACTATGGTAGCCGCATGCAGTAGCAGCATCGCGAATAGCAGTCAACAATTTGCGTGGACTTGTAAATAAATCAAGCGCGTCGGGCGAGCATAAATCACTTTCGTTACGACACTCGATGCAACGCACACAAACACATGTACACATATGCACAGTGTTACTCGTCGCGTCGTCTTATAAGGCGCAGCTGTCGCGAAAAATGAGTCTTTTTTTAACGGCAATTCTCTCTTTCCTGCGCAGTGTTTCGAGAGTGGGTATTGACAATTAAGAACGCTTGTGTATGATGGTTGTAATTTGAAGGCTATTGATCATTTTGCATGCCGAATGTAAGCAGCTTCAATTGTTCTGCTTTATTCCGAAAATGCATAGTTCCCTATACGTTTTTCATACATAAATAAGGAACTTTTTAAATTAAATGTTCCTAAAGACATCCTGAACGAGAAAAAATATATCTTGCGTTATAAAAATACGAGTATGCCATCTTACTTACTGCGGTTTATTGATAATGCACTGTTACTCAATTTAATTATAAATTTCAAACTGTGAAAAGATGTTTGCATTCAATTACGTCAAAAAACGTGTACACATCAATACTGTATAAAAAAAATTCATTATTGTTCTATTATTAATTCTATTATTGTTTCAAAGTCCAAAGTATTACGTAATCGAACCGGTATGATAATGTCAAAAGAACAGTTATAAATTTTGCATACGTATACATCTCACGTAAGTTCCTCATTATAACTATTCTTATTAACGCTGCACATTTTAATATCCCTATCCAATCTCGATCTCTCATTTCAAAAGCTATTGTCTCATCCGAACCGTAACCAGAACTCATTTCGATCCGCAATACGTTCGGGTAAAAGCTCGCGCAGCATTACAACCGCAGGATATTACAAATATCGCACTTATAACTTTTCGAAAAAGATGTTTTTCCTTTCTTCCAGTTACAAAGCATCTTCGCGTGCATATATTTGCTCTTCTCGCGTTCCGTAACACTTGTAGCTCTCGCCCCGAAAATTGCCCAATTACAATCCGCATGCCACGAGGTATAATGCGTCCATTCCGTATTCTCCCAGTAAACCGCAACATCACACACACTGCAGAACCGGACCTTTCCAAACTTCACGCGCCTGTCATTTTGTGATTCTCTTTCAACAATGACAGCTATGTAACCGCTGCGCACGTGGACGAGCATTTTGCGCACGAATGTGGGTATGTGTGTTACGCGTAGTATAGTCGCATGTGTATATATATATCTGCCGATTACCACCGCCAACGTCGTCGCATGCGCAGGTACCGTTTGCCGTTACAGATTCGCCGGCGAGACGACGTGCGACGCGTTCTCTGCGCCTCGATGGATTGGCTTTATGTATTTTATGGGTCACTGCACTCGCGATCGCAGAATGTTGTCGGGTTGTCGTTACGTGGGTTGTTTATAACAGTGTCCGTTGTTGGACTTGTTTTTCTTTTTTTGTATATGCATGATTTTTATATTATCGATGGAGCGAAGGGAAAAGATTAGTATACTGGTTATAGTGTATTATAAATATAGATATGAACCAATCGTGAATTTAATTATGCACCTTTGGAATGTAGTTTTCCTTTATACGCGAGAATAAATGACTTTATGTGAATAGTTAAATACCTGGCAATTATGCGGTAATGACATGCGATTTTGAAGCGAGCTATATACGCGCATGGTGATATCATGCGAATAACGAATGTTTGATATTTGTACAGCATGTGATTTGTTTTTTAGATTTTCTTTTTTTTTTGCAAAAAGTTGTGAAACTTTCTTTTGTAAAGGAATTTTAGTTGAATATATACTTGAAAGTCTAAGGCCAAAAGAAGTTGAAGTGGATCGAAATTATTGATTCACTGGTACAACAGAAAATGTAATCCAAGAATTAGGTCTAGTGTTTTCTAAAAATAAGATTGCAGTGTAAAGCACGCTCAGCATTCATGAACTAGAAGTTAATAGTGCTATATATAAAATAGAGACAAAAAGGCTGCTTTTTTCCATATCGATATCGTCTATGCAAGCAGTTCTTTTTAAAGATGCTTGTTTTTTTTATCATCAGTAGCACATTTACAACTGTTACACCGATTCAGTTCATTAGTTGTATCCTGCGCATTTCATTTCGTCCGCTAATGATGGCTTTCTCCCTTTCCATTGTGCCATTTCGAATATTCCGCCGATATTTTATACGATTTCGCGAAAATGCGGGAAATCGCGCGAGCTCACCGGCAGATGGCAATAAGAAATGCACGAGTGAGAGGCGGATGCGATTTATTCCAATGATCCATCACTTTTAACTGCGCGCAGATCTGGAATATTGATACCGAAACTGCGAGCGCGCGAATTCCTGCGCTGCAAAAGCGCCGCTGAATATTCATGTTTCGCGGAAATCTATATAGATATCTATATATATATGAATCGTCTATTCACCACTTCTCTAACTCGAGATATTCTAATTGATATAAATATATATATGCATTAGGCTAATGAAGCACGGTGGATTAAATTACATTGAATGAACATATGGTCGTGAAAAAATATTTCACTGAAAAAACATAATTTGATTGAAACGTCTGCTTGGAGTAAGCAATCCATTAGTTTTTTTTATTGAAAACCTTGTCTACTTGTCCGAAATATTAAGATATTAAATAAATGTTTTTAATTAATTTAGACAAACGATACATATAGAGCAAATGTGATTACTTTTCCTTAAAATTTCCATCGTATAGCAGAAATTTTACTTTCCAACATCTTCTTTGACTTTCAAAAGTAATCTGTGCGGGTAAAAATGATTTTTTCATAGAGAAATTTCTTTTATGGTTAGCATAGCATATATCTACTATGATAAAAGAATATCTCTTTTTTTTTTAAAGAAAAGGAAAACATTGAATGAATTTCACTTTTCTAAGAAATAAACAGACATTTTCAGCGCATATTAAAAAAAAGCAGGTTATACTAATTGTAGTAAAATTGTTTTACGATAACCACGTCGTTTTCTAAACCCCACCGTCTATTTTACAAGCTATCTCCCATTCGCATTCAATATCTCCTTCGTAAAATTCAAATCCAATTTATTCAACAAATTCGCCGCGCCACGAAAACTGCTCGCAGACGCAAAAAAAGAAAAAAAACGAAATCAACAGCCATCTCGTATATAAATAACCTCGATAAAACCATATAATACACAAGCAGCTACGCGGCGCAGTTGGCGCGAATACAACATACGAAAGCCTCCCGGCAATTTCGTTTCCAGCCAACTGGCCACTCGCGATGCGCACATTTTCCTCTCGCGCACACGCGCGAGAACATTAACTCGCTCTCGCGGCAGCGTCTTCACCTTTTATAATCAAGTTCAACGCCCCTGAAGGGCGCTCGAGCAAAAAAAAGCCACGGAAATACCTGGCCGAAGAATCCTGCAAATTTCTTCTTCTTCTTCTTCCTCTCTTGCTTCCTCCTCCTCCTCCTTCTACTGCTACTGCGCTGTTTTCTCTGTGTATATAACGTGCTTCCTCTCGAGCACGTCGACGAGCGCGCGGCAATTAAAGCGTCCGCGTCTCGCGTCTCTTTGCACGGATTATTGATAGGGCGCGACGGGGAGGAACTTTTGTAAGAGTGAGCAACCGTGTCGGCAGCGGCCTTTTGTGACTTTTCGCCGATGATTTGAGAAGAAAGAAAGAGACAGAGAACGGGTATAGAGCAGCGTGAGGCGAGTGTGTGTATGTGTGCGTATAAGCGTGTTACAAGCGAATTGAAGGGCTTTTGTCAGGCTGACGACTCCATCGGGGACGTGAATAAAATTGGTTTAGCCGGCCGTAATTTTTCCTGCTCTCTGTCTTCTGTCTCCGATTGCTTTCAATGCTGGATAGTATGTCGTTGATGATTTTTGCTGAAATGAGAATTTTAAATTACTTGCGGAAAGAGAGGACAAAAACAATTATCTGCATGATGCTTATTTCGATTAATCAGGTATTACATAATATAGGCATTTACAGAGTCGATACAATTCAAAACTCACTACACGAATTGAAATTGAATTATCGATTAATAATTAATTAAAAATTTAATACAAAAATATGCTAATTTACAAATATCGTGCCTTATGGTATGAATAAAAATTGTAGCATTGATGAATCTGATATAATTTAAGATAATCCTCTGACATATTTGCTTATACTTATACACCCCGATGGTGAGATAACCTTGGGCATTTCCCCTAATACGTCATAAGAAGAAATATATAAGAAAGGGATAACCCACTTGTTTACCATTCGAATGGTAGAGCAGAGAGTTCGATATCAAGGGTTCCCCAATACACAGTATATCGTACGACGGATAAAAATAAAAATTATGTGTATTCGTTACAGTGTTCTTTATAAATAGATGAAAGTGCTTTATTGAGTTTTTTATCGGCTTATTGAAATCCATTACTAATCAATGATAACTATTCATTGCTATATAACGTCACCGCCAATTCACTTAAAATGCACCTGATAATATTAAATATATATATATATATATAAAGTTATCTAATTCATCAGTTATCATGAAATGCTTTTAACTCGTTATTTATTATATGTGTTAAGTATGCTTAAGTCGAGATTTCGCGTGACTTACTATATTTAATAAATAGGAAAGTAATAGGAGAAAAGGCATTTACTATATTTATATATATATATGCATGCATGCGAATAAAGTGAAACCAAATTTAATAAAATGTTTAAAAAGTTTCTACTTATTCTAAATCAAATTTATGTTTGCTTGTACAAATTAAAAAATATATATTTTTATTTCGATCCTCACATTATAATAAAAGAAGGATAAATATTATCTAACCAGTGATGAATGGACTTACTCTATAAGATTTTGTTCCTTATCTTTATAATTAAAGAAAACTGTTTTGAATATATTCTTTATTATTAAAATGATAAACACCTACATACGAATATTTTCATGAATCATTTAACAAATACTAAAGATTCTTGATAAATAGTACAAATTTTCTATAATCAAGTTTGTTCAACTCAAGTTTTACATCTAGGAATTCACTTTACATATCTGATCAATTCCTGCTGCTATAATGATCATAGAAAACTTAAAGCAATTTAACATTTTTTCAAATCCCTTACAATGTATTATCTGCATCATCGATATACAAACCATGATACGCATTCAAGTGGCTAAGCCAAAAAAATAACACTTCTTTTTACCAAGCTAAAAATAAGATTATTAGCATACCATCCATCGGCACTTAACTTAAATCAAAACAGCAAACACACGCGCTCAATTAGCCATTTCCCCCTCATACACCATAGCCACAAACCCGCAAAGCATACAAACCAGGTTGTACCTCCTCCCCATCAACAGCAATAATGCGCGAAGTATACAAGTACATACGTACTTACAGCCTACAGCCCATGTGCCAGCCTATAAGCAGAGCGAGGGCCAGTATAGTCTCCACCGACGTTGCAGATACGCACACGGGAGGAGAACCGCGCAGCGGGCTGCAATTCCTACTCGCATAATTCATTGTGCGGACCGTGTGAACCGTGAACGAGTTGAGCCTCCGTCGAGAGGGATACATATATATATATATATGTACACCTATATAGCAGCACCCGCACACGCACAGACGGATAGACAGCCGCAGCGTGCAACATACAACTCTTTTCATTTGCCGCGGCGCGTATACACTAAATTACACCCGGTCTTGCGCTTCTAATTAGTGCCTCCTCCTTCTCCTTTAGCAGCAGGCCTCTCTTCGCGGACGCCTCTTTTTCAACAACCGCTGGCAACATGTACGCGAATATCGCGTTCGGATGTGTGTGTATATATATGTATAGTGGAGAGCAAGGCCGTCGCTGCTGCTGTCTGCAGTGCGAGGTGCTGCTGCTTTGTGCTGGATTAGCCGGCGAGTCTGGATTTATACGCGCGCAAAGGTTATAGTCTTTGTTTGTGGACAGTGAAGAGGAGACGACTAACAGAGAGATATATAGTGTGTGTAACATACATAGCTGGGAGATAGATAGAGAGAGAGAGAGAGAGAGAGAGAGAGAGAAGTTTGTAATGGATAAGCGCGTAAGTCAGCGTCGCGTGCGCGGCGTGGAAGAGAGTCGGACGAGATGTCTCAGTCGGCTGAGCACAAAGATGAGAGGGAGAGAGAGAGAGGATAAAACAATGAACAATGCTAATTGTCAAATCGTCTCCGTATCTAGGAGTTCAATTCTTTTAGGACAAAGCGTGTAGTTTCACGAGTGAATTTTATCATTTGGTATACGTGGTTTGAAAAGAATAAGTGTTATTGATCGATCACCGCAGTTGTATATAGTTGAAAATGAAAGATGGATCTTAAACAAGATTTTTAACATTTAATGGGTAACTTATTCGCTTGCTTAATTTACACGTGCTTACGTAAAATAAGAGAAAAGTCTCGGGGAGACGATGCTAACAACTAATTTTCATAACTTCTCGGTAAATTGCATCACGTAACACGTCTTTACTGCTCTTTATAACCCAATCAAAAAAGGAATGCCTGTTTGACTGCAAGCTCAAATTGAAGTAAATAATTTTTAAAATTAAAGGTTAACCTTTAAATACCATGAATATTTTGTATAAATATATCTTACCCAGCACTATACAAATCTCGTATTACATCGAGTCTAATCTTACAAAACACTTATAGTGTTCATAAAAAAATGATCACTTCTTTTAAGACTTTCGTACCGTTAGGAATTCCCGTGTCATATAGCTTCGAATGAAACTTCGACGTATTTATTCAACCTTATTATTAAAAAAAATAAATAAAAATATACACCATACACACACACACATATATAAGCAAGTAACAATACAAACTCTCTTCTAAACGGTACACTACACCAGGCATTTTTCGCGCGCTGCAACAAAAGGCCATCGTTCGAAAATAGAATAATTAACGGCGGCCATCATTCACTTACGCAAATCACAATACGCGTAAATACGCGTGCGGCGCTGCGGCACGCGAGAGCCTATATGCATGTATAAGCAGTAGCAGCATGCCTCACGCGGCGCTATTCGTAATTATCGTAATTTTTTTTCTCCTCCTATATAAGCCACACTTGCCAAACGGAACCTATACGGAACAGTTACGCGCGGCAGTACTAGAATGTACCATAAACCACACGTCTACATAATATACCAATATATACGGGCCTGGTTCTCTCGAGGCCGAAATATTGCGCCTGCGTATACTGATCCCGCGGTGTCTTATTGTGCAATGTGGAGTATATAGACGTACCAGCGAGAAACACGGTAACAACCACGCGCGTGTACATATATATATATATATATATATATATATATATATAACGTGAGAAATACACACACGGCATATAACATGTATACATATAGAAATAGCATAAAAAGGCCTAATTACACGCGTCTGTACTCCTCCCCCGCTTACGCAGCGGCGGCGTCCTTGACTTTCAAGTGCTCGGCTTCCAAGCGCGCGTCTCTCTTTTGCAACGATTGCGCGGACGATGATGATGATGCGCGCGCGCGCGTGAGTGATGCGTAATGTATATATGTATACGAGAAGTGGGTGGATTAATCGGGAGCGACTTGAATGGTTCTACTGTGCGCTTCTTCTTCTTCTTCTCGCGCGAGTGAAAGAGAATCGTATGGGCGGGTGCGTATTTATATATAGAGTCGGTGCGTTGTGTGGCACATGACTTTTATGGGTTTTCGCGTGCTTTACGTTTGGTATTGAGACAGAGTTATCACAGCGACGATTTTGTATCTTGCGAAAGAAAGATTCTTTTATATCGCGCGTAATAAAAGTAGCCGGTTCGTTTGGCAGTGCCGATTGTTATCAAAGGCTGATTTATCGAGTATCTTCGAGGTATTTATAAGAGGGAACGAGATTTTGATTAAAGTTTTATTTTAATGATATCGTGATTGTGATAACAGAGTACGTTTGTAATCAAGAATTAAACAATCTGTTCCATAAGAAATTAAAATATATCGTCTTTCGATTGTGATGAAATATATTGCTATAGTGAATTCAGAAATATATATAACGCGATGATAAATTTAAAGTGATTTTATACGCTTGTTATCCCGTTCCGAGAAACGTTCAAGTTCAAAACAGCAGTAGAGTAAAATTTTTCAAGGAACTGAAGAGAGTCGTATCATTTATGGCCTTCTTATAAAACTGACGTTAAAATGAACTTTGGTTGATGGTATTGCTTTTACGTAACGTAAATCCTGATTTTTTTTTTAGTACGGACATCCTATGCCGACTCAAAACGCTCGAAGTAACGATAAACTTAATTAAAATTTACAGTTTCCAACTGCACATTTGGAAAAATTTATTAGCTTGTACCCTTTTTCTATTGTAACCGTTGACCAACACTCTAAGCGATTGTTGCTATTGTTCCGCTGTAAACCAGGACTTAAATCCTGAATGATAAAACAAGTTTCACTTAATGGAGGGACTGGTTTTTGTACTGGAAAAATTAATGAAATCATTCAACGATCTTACCCGATAGCTTGTATTTATATATCTATATTCTTGCGCAAAATAATCAACCCGACAATCTCGCAACCTTCTACCTTTTACCGTCACAAGAAACTACTTATACAAATAAAAAGAAAAGGAAACCCAAACAAAATATACTTTACGTCAATATTGAAACAAACAAAATTATGCGCGCGACGGTTTCCCGTAGGGAACCAATCAGCAAACCGGATGCGCACGCGGCGACGACTCTCTCTCAGCCAGAGGAAGCAACGCTGGGATTTCGCTTTCCCGCCTGACGGAGCGCTATATACTCGCTCGCGGTAACGCAATAACACCGGCGACGTCGTCGCCGCCGATTCATTACCGCCGTCTGCTGCTGCGTCGAGCGAAATTCGCGCCTCTCTCTCTATATCTGTGTGGCGTGGCTGCCGCGTCAGCCCATAGGCGCTATACTACTTTTGCAAAAGCGTATTGCGAGAGATGAGTGTACCTAATGATTTTGCCCGTCTGCCCGAGCCGTTGCGAGATATGAGAGAGGCGGTGCTTTAAAGCTTGTAATAGGAAGTTTGATTGTTAAGTATGAAAAAGGTGGGTTGGGTGGAGTCGGTGGAAATGTGAGGAAAGACGTGATATATTTATCCGTGGAGTATGTTATGATGATGTGTTGTTGCAGATAAGCACTGTTTGTATATACGTAGAATAAGATATCAATCTGGTAAAAAGGCAAGAAAAATACTCGTTGGGATATCTTATGTGTCAGTTGTAGAGTGACCAATGCGTCGGTCGGAATCAAGTTGCATTTGCGATATGGGAAGGATTCAAGGCCAGACGTGTATTAAACATTGGCAGAACATCAGTCACAAAAAATCTTACACGGAAGGTCTCGGATTTGATTGCAGGCTGGGATTAAACGCCTGCCTTTCCTTTCGACGTCTACTCAGTTTATTATTAATTATTTTCGAGCCCGCATGTCTGTAACACTTAACGTCGAGTGAAATTGTAAAGTATTGGTCAAATGACGTCTTTGAAAAAGTGACCTATATATTCTTACGACGGGCATTCGTTTAAATGAAGGAAAAACATAGCGGCTACTTATAAGATTCACAAGAAGTTTTAATTGAAGGCTTTGTTATCCATTTATATTCTTAAGGCGGAGTAAAAAGAGACTGGAGACTAAAATCGATATTCAGTTAACTGGGTGAATGTAGAAATCAAATTTTGTTTTATGAATTGTATACTGCTTGACGATAACTTTCTCAATCAATGGTAAATTAATATCAGATCTCTGATCTTGATACGATATGCTAACACTTTACCATGATCATTATCATTAAGCATTTAGATATATTTAATAACAAACTTTATCTACTTAATGGACACCAATATAAGTTTAATTTATAACGTAAATTTTATAATCTTAAAGATGTATAAATATTAAATGTAAAGATTTAAATTTATCTTTTGTTCTAAATTTATTTTCAGCTAAAATTATTGATGACGGTATAGAAATGTAGATTTATTTTAATCTGTTCAATCCTGCATTAAGTACGCAAAGTATTTACTGTAGGTAATAATATTATAGATCCGAACGAAATTCACCTTGACAGCGTGTTATAAATAGCTACACAATATTGATTAGGAATTATTTACGGGCAACGGCCAATTTCATTTCATTCACTAAAGAACCCCCAAGTTATTTAATTTACGTTGTAAGAATACCTTTGATTTTGTTAAATGCGCGAAAGTATAACGATGATATTTACGATTACATGCATTGAATTTGATAGCAACATAAAAATTTGCCGTTTTCTTTCCGCTACGATAAAAAAAAAACCAAACGCAAATTACACACGAGAATGAGCAATTTAACTTATCTAAAATAATAAATACAAAGCACAACATTAATCAGCCTCTAAACTAAAATGTTATGCAAAGTTTCAATTGAAACTAAATCTCCCTAACGCTCGCTCGAGGTTCATTTTCTACGCTTTCGAAGGAAAACCAGTGCAACGCAACCCATACCCACGAAATGACTATACACGCGCACGCGCGCGCTACCTTCGCCTCGGCTTTATTTCCAGAGCCTTAACGCTACCCCGTATACGGGCTAATTATTCTCTTCATTATATTCGCCCGTGGCTTTTACCCAGCGTTCTCTTACGTGTCAACGCGCGAGTAAATTTCGAAAAAAAGGCACTCACACGCGAGTTCTCTGTATATATATATATACGTATACTGAACGCATGCTTTTCCTGATTCTCGTTGGCAAATCGCCTCGATTCACTTTCTAGAGAAAAGAGCAGCGCACGCGGTCCGAGTATACTTATAGTATACTTGCTGCAGCAGAGGCAATTAAATCGCTTGACTCGGCACGTGAAAATCTCTGTTTATATATTTTTGCTTGTATAGAGTGCTAAGAGAAGGAGAGACACACGAGTCATTGTGCTGATGTCGTTTTGAAAGAAAGAAAATTATGGAGGGGGGGGGGGGGTAATGTATGTTGGGTAGTTTGCGTGTTTTTACGAGCAAATAGATGAATCGTCGCAATGGCAAAACATCGAATAGGTATAATTTTGAGGTAAAACTTTTTTTTAGTACGACTTCGTTTTCCTTCTTTACTAAAGAACTTTAATGCACTGACATTTGTGACAATAATTTACACTGGTGTAATAATAATAATTTGAAGAAGAAACGTTTCGTACGCTATCTGCATGAGTCATGCGACACATCAGTCTACACCAAAATACAACCTAAGAAATTTTCGAAAAAAAGAGCATTAACTTTAAAAGCGTCAAGGTACACTTTCATACTTATCCTACTTTGTGAAGAAAATAAATAGTGACTGTTGATAATAAAAAAATGTCATTTCTTTTATTTTAAAAATCGTTTTATCGAAAACAGATCACCTGAAAAATGATAAACGATGTTATTGAAAGTATAGGCACGGTTCATCGAAAGTGTACAACGGTATCCGTGCTATCGCGGACTCAGTCCAAAAACGTTGGCGTTTCCAGATAAACGCGTTTAACGTTTTTAGGCACTTTGGTAACAGTCACGAGCCGTTCCTTTCGAAACGCTCTAGTTTAGTCAAATTTAGGAAATTGTAGACGTAAACCGGACCTCGAAGTATTCCGAGTTCCATAGCTGTAGGCATTTTGAGAACGTGGTATTTCTTAAAAAATCCGGTATATTTTCGAAATTCGTTGCGCTACCTTACAAAACAATTACTTAACATACATGTACCCATTTTTTTTCTTTCAATTAAAACTTAATGTATTAAATTGTGCATGTAATATAATATACCTGAATTACAGTTTTATAGCATAAATCGAGGATTAATTGATATAATTTATAAACAAATTACTTTCAATGTTCACCTAATTTATGTTATAATTAATGAATTCATAAACATTAAAATCTTTAGCAAACATATACTCAGCAAGATTAATATTAAATTACTAGTATATAAAAAAATCGTAAGATATGATTCTATAGACCGAATATTTAAACTTGCACTTTAGATTGAAATTTAAATTAATGGTAATTATCAATTAATAAACAGCCCATCAATCTCCAATTCATATATCTATACCGTTTTATTAACTCGATTGCATTCCCGCATGTACAAATCGAGACATGAAAAACTCGAGCGCGACTGGAAATCGTGTCATTAAAACACACACTCGACATCGATACACCCACTTTTTTCCACTTCATTCAACACAGATATATACATATCATGCACTCTTCTTATTAACCGAGTGCGCAGGCCAAATATACACGCGTGTGTATCGAAAAATTTTCCACAAAAACGCTCTAATAATCTCCCGCGACAAGGTACAGAAAGCAGCACGATATTCTTTTATTAGACTTGCTCCCTCCCGCCGGGGTGGTCTTGGATTAATCACTAGTGCGCACGCGCGCGCGCAACATTTGAAGCTTTAAAGGTCGTAGGGTAATTGCACAGAGTATATAGGTATATGCGCACGCTCGCGCGCTTTATTTTTAAATCAACGCGCGAGGCTGTGTACTTGAACGCGTTTCTTTTTTTTTTACTTCTTCTTCGTGCCTGTTGAAGGCCTCATTTGGCTATCTGCCGTCATTAATTCCAGCCTCGAGGATTTCCGAGCTGAACGCGCCACGCGGAACAGACAGTATGGAGGCTCGTTAGGCCGGTTTTAGAAAGTCGAATAAGGGCTTTTCGCGGCATTAACGGCAATTTGTCACAAGCGCAGTGCGCGACGAGCGTATGAATAAGCCGTTCGTTTTTATGGTGCGAATCATGCTGTTGTTGTGCGTGCGCGACACGTATCGTAAGGTAGGTTTATGTAGGTACGTACGTTTATGTAGGTAAAGAACACGCGCGTATTAGTTATGTCATTCGTATAAGTCGTGATCGAAGACACTTGGAAGGGGAATTTTCGTGTCTTTTGTATTTGTGAAAACGCGGAATTTGTTTATGGGCGTAATGAATCAAGGTAATTTTAAATGAATGGGAAAATAAATTAAATGGATTGATGTCAATGTCAAAGAAACGTCTACTTTTGGAGATCTATTTAGCAGGACTAAAAGCCACGTTACGAGTGTCATAGTTGTCAGAAATGAATTGATTGCAAGTGAAGTGACATACATTACTTACTTTGGCGCGAACTGCACTACTCTACCTGCAACCTATATAAATCTTGCAGATATCGATTTGACGTGTTTTAGAATTGACACGGAACTGAATACATTATTTGACTGTTTATCAATCATTATTAATGTTAATGTAAACGGATTTTTACTTTTTTGGAGTATTTTTAACTAAAATTTATGTTAAGCAATGAATATGCGTTTTCTTATTTCTAATAAATTAAATTTTTATTATTAAAAGCTAGTATTTTTCTATTTCGTTAATCTTTTTAAAAATATGTTATTGCCTAGCCGTAAAAATAGTCATAAAAAGTACTTTAATTAATATAAATTAGATAAAGAATTTCAAGTTATATACATAACCCGGCAATTCTAATGCCATTGCGTTAACAATGTTAAATAAAATTCCCACGCGTGTTAATACACAAAAGCATCGCGACGAGACAAGCAGCACGGTTAAGACAGATACCTGTAGCTTCAGTGTAATTTATTCCGACGCCTTCAGACCCTTATTTTCCACCGTAAACACTGCTCGTTTCCCACCTATACCACCCAAAGCCCGCCACTCAAGAAGCCTCACAACAGCGTCGTCGCAGAGGGGAAACGATTAGCATTGTCGCGTCGTCCGCCAAATCCCAAGACACCCGACTCGCACCGCCAAAAAGGAAAGAAAAGCCGAGCTTTCATCTATCTCTCGCTCTCTCTCTCTCTTTGCTCGTCTACTGCACGCGTACAAGTCTTTACGGTGAGAGCGCGACGCGCGCGTGTGCGCGACAAAAGGAAGCAATCTGTCCCGGCTGTTTGTCAATCAGGAGAAAGCACTGACGATGTCGTCGTCGTCGTCGTTTGGTCGAAAAGTGTATGTGTATATGTGTGGGTCTGGTAAAAATGAATTTTATCGCGCGCAGAGCGAGAGAAAAACTTGCGAGACTTTACTTTGGGGTGTTTTTTGTCGATAGGAAAAGGGGGAAGAGGGATATATGTTGGGAAAGAAAATATATATAGGTTTTTCTTTGGCACGTGCCTCAGTGTTGTGACGAAGGTGATTAGTTCTCTAACGTGTTTAAGAAAGTGTGCTTCTTGAATAGACGTTTCGTATATCATTAAGAGTATTTTGTTGAATATTAAATGTCATAATCACAGACTTAATCGAATAGCATTTGTAGAATAATAAAAATCTATTGATACGGTAAACAGTTATTATAAAGTCCTAAATTATAGCGTAAAAAACAAACGTTTTTCACTATATTACAAAGATGCTTACATTTTATAAATTAATACAATGTCTTATAATAAAGCTTTTGCAATCCGTAACTAATTCTTATCCCACCTCTTTCGGCATTTCAAAAGCCATCAGTCGTCGTGTTTCATCACGAATCTTCCGTCAAGATAACAAACAGTGATTTCCAGCTGCAGCGTCGTGAAAACTGTCATTACCGAAATCAACGCGTCGATATGCAATTTCGAAACGTTACCAACCAAAAAATTCCGCACCGATTCTCGGAAACTACACGAATACGAAAATCTAAAAAAAAAGCCTAATACACCTTTAAACTCGAGACGCACGCGTGCGAAATTAAAAGCAATTATACGAATAATAAGCTGATAATCGAGGAAATGCTTGGCTGGCCGCAAAAATGAAATAACATCTCCGCGCTGTTGCCGCTACTATATATAGCCACACACGCAAAAGATGTATCCGAACGTACGGATGCGCATCGCATACACACACACACACAGTCTCTCTATTAAGTCAGATCGCCGGATTATGAGCGGCCGGTGTGGTACGCGCAGCGATAGTGAAAGTCTTCGGCGTGTTTCCGCGCGCGGGATGTAAGTATCGTCCGCAGCGATCGAAGACGGTGCAACCTGCCTCGAGGTAGTACATGCTGCTACTATATACAAGCGCCGCTGCGCTGTGTAGCATAGATGTTATAGCCTGCGCTCTTTTCTTTGCCACGATTTTTCGCTCTTTTGTGCGCGGGAAAAATGGAAAGCCTTGAAGCAGCGATGAGCTGGTATCGATAGTATTGAGTAGGAGGTAATGCGATATTCCGGTTTAATTAGTGGAATGGATACCGATGGCTTTTTTCAAATTAATTCTATATCATTCGCCGTGCTAGATCCTTTTTTTTTGAGAAAAAATGCATTCAATTATTTTCATTTAACTTTGTCATTTTTGTTATTTTTCGTTATTCGAGGAAAACGTAGTCTAAAAACGTCATTTCTAATTAGAATGCTGATTGATTAAAATTAAAAGTTCAGTATTAAATATTTGATTAGAGATTAAATCTTTCGTTCTAATATTAGTTGAATAACTTTATTAGTGCAGTTACATCTGGCACGCATCGATTTTGCATAACCACAGTGATAGATTAGTGCATTCCTATGAACAGTTATAATAAATTCCCAATAATTATAATTGAAATAACTCAAATAACTGAGGTTTGAAAACTTAATTAAGATCATCCCATTATGAAGACATTGAGAGAGTACCGATGCGCGCTCTCTAAATCTAACAGAGTCAATTATCACTCAATTCAAATGAATTATCTTTCGATATCGATGAAGTGAAAGATACTTATCGTTATTTCGCATCGGGTAATAACCTACTCGAATCAATCGTAGTTTCACTCACAGCAAAGCTAGTCAGCTTACTTTTGATTAGTAAAATCGAGATTGTTTTTTTCGCTCTTACTCATTTTAGAGAGCATCGAGAAATCAAGTTTCAAATGAGCGCAATATTTTTTTTTTCTTCATCGGCATCGTATATATTTTATCTGGGGATTTAAGTATCTGCTTACTGCTGGTATATCGTTAAATTCCGTAACTCAATGTTAATTTAATATTTAATGGTACTCAAAGCTACAGAAATAAAAGGATTAAAAATTATTTTTGCAAGAAAATATTGAAAAAAAAATCCATCCTGATATAATTAGCATACTATAATTTTGTAATAATGTTTTTGAATAATATTATATATAATTAGAACTTTTTGGACATCAACATCTTTATAGAAAAAACTAAACGAAGATCAAACACCAATCAGTACCTCCTAGAAAATACCCGTCTTTCTTTATGCAAAAGTCGGAGTACAACCAAACCCAGTGAACCCCACAAACACGCGTGTTTCCTCCCAGCAACAAGCGTCTCACCGGCGTGCATTCATCGCGACACAGTGCTCGCCATATAGAAAGAGAGAAAAAAATCAATCTCTCACCATCCGATATACCCACTACACAGACTCGCAAGCAGACACATAGAATCTTTTCCGTTCAGCAGCAGCAGCAACCCGCATACATATGCACATGCACTCTGGAACTCTCTTTTCCCTCTTTCCCTGATTTATCCGCCGCTCGGCGACAGCCGAGACTCCAGCATGCGCACGGTGTCGATTGGCGCGCGCGGCAAGCTCGCACTGTATAAGTACACGCGGGGCTCAGTTTTCGAGCGACCGGCGACGCGCGAGCATCGTATATACACTGCGCACTGCTGGCCGTAGAGTCCCCTGATTTACGAGGGACCAGAGGGAAAAAAATATACACGCGCGTCTGTGTTTCTTCTTTCGCCTGAACGGCTGTAAGTGTGTGTATATATGGGCAGTGTTGGGTGAACGCTTGGGATGCAGTGTTTTTCGAGGGACGAGGGTTATTTTGTTTCCGAGGCGAGGCTTGTGGTTTACTATGGGTGGTTGAGAGAGAGAGAAAGTAGATATAGTGCTGCGGTGCAGCGAGAATGGTTTAGTGCTGTTGGGGATAATAAAGTTTGAGTTTTGCGAGCGGGAATATTAAATTTCTTAGGGCATGCACGTGCGTCGAGCATGTCATTATCGAATAACTGACTAATAACTGACTTGAATGTTCTTTCATCTGAACTTTTAAAAAGATATTATTTTATTTTAAATACTATAATATAATATGTAGTTAAAATATTATACAACTCCTATAAAATTTTAAATTGCAACTTTGTTGTTTTTATTTCAAATTTTACCAATGTTTATTAAAAATTTCGTATCAGAAACTTCGAAAGTAATTTTCATTTAATATAAAAAAATATTATTGCTAAAAATTCTATTTCAAACTGTAGATCATCTTCTAAAGTCTTATTCTAAACAACCTATTTTTAACTTTCTTTATCTGTATATTTATTCTTTTTCTGTTTTTAGATAATCTCACTTTAAACTCTTTCGTAGTATCTTTATCTCTTTTTATATAGATATATATTTTTTTAAAGAATTAGCATCACCTATCTAACGCAACATCAGATGCATATTCCAACGGAAGCACAGCATTACACTGAAAAACTGACACAAGCTTAATTCCCATTTCCACTCGTCAAAACTCTACTACTTTTTTATCCTTTTTTTCTCAAACAAAAAAAAATCGAACCGCCATCTCATCTGGTGCGTCACTCAATTAAGATTTCACCAGCTAATTACGGCTATCAGTATGTACCCAAGCCAGTACCCAAAAAAAGCGCAGGTTGAAACGAGGTCGTCCATGTAGGTACATATATACACCTATATCTTCGCTAAATACACATTGCGGCTCTTGCAATAAAGCGAGAACCGCGCGTTATCTCGTCGGGCGCATTCCTACATATGTATACATATATATACATGTATCGTGCGCACGTGTACGGAGGCTATCACTAAAACTACGCCGCCGCGTGTTCCGACAAAAAAAAGAAGCAAGCAGCGAGAGAAAAACCCACACATGCGAGATAGGACGTGACACGCGGGCCGCACATCGTGGCGTCCGACATACTGTATATATAATACCTATACGTTTACGCGATGACGGCCAAGCATATGTATGCAGACAACGCTGTGAGTTTCTTTCTTGCGCTCGGAGATCGCGATCGTCGCGCTGATGTAATCGCCAGCTTTTGCGCAACAATTACGTGCCCGCGAGGATTCGCGCAAGTTTGTTGCTTCTTCTTCTTCTTCTTCTTCTTCTTTGCCAGACGCGCCTGTCAATGTCGTCATTGTATGCCTTCGGATTTTCTTTGTTTTCTTTGCGGTCGGGCGATAAAAAGTAGGCTATAATGCCTCTCTCGCGGGTGGTTCTCTGTATTTAGGGGATAAATATAGAGTGACATTGTACATAAGCGATAGGCGTATTGTTATAAGAATGTAAAGTTAAAAATGTCATCGACAGAATACATATACACGCGCGCGCGATTTTCTTCGGAAAGTCATTCTTGGATCGTGCTTTATCATCCTTATGTGGTGTCGCGTTTAGTTTGCGTTATTACGTGCCGCCGTTTTTCCTCGGCAAACCTGTTTTTGTTATGTCGCTATCGTGTGTTATATTCCGGCTCATTGTTTCGGATGACTGCACCTTGCGAGCAAAAGTGTATGCTTGGACAATTGGTTATGATTGCGATGAAAAAACAATTATAAAACGTTTGAGTGAAAATAAAAATAGCACTGATGGTATAACTTTCGGCGCAGTATTTAAAAGATCTTTTGAGATTTGCGTTTAATTTTCTATTTTAAAATGTATTAGAAATTTAATTTGTCCAATTTTTATATATATATATATATAAGTTAAGTTGAGTAAACATTTATGATATCATAATTAAATTATTTTTGTTTTATTTTTGTTTCAGGTAAGAAAAAATCTTCTACAAGATCTATTTAGCCCATCAATCATTTTACCCGATCACTCACCATCAGCGTTTTGAGGTAAAAATTGAAATTGCAATATATCCTTCTGAGAAAAGTCTTAAATTACACTTTAATAGTTACAAAATATTTAGCAATTTTGTGATCAATTCTTCTAGTTCAAAACAATTTAATCTGTACAAAAATCAATGATGGCATAAATTTGAATCAATTTTTCCATTTCCAATACTGCAAAGAAACTCCACTATATGAAAAGAAAAATTTACATATTCTAAATTCTACTGTCATTGACTTCCACACAGATCCTATGCAAAACAGAACAATCTAAAGGAAACCTATTTCATTCCATTTCATCGCCTCACTACTTTTTCCTCTACTGTTATACCAAGATACCAAAGCATCATCAACTCTTTCGTGCATTTCTTCGCGAACCCTCGCGTGAAACAACATCAAATCGACCTCTCCCACACACATATATACACAGAGAATTGAAGAAAAAAGCGCAACAAACACACATTATACCCACAGCGAGCTCTGGGGGCCGCGTAGTCCCGGGCACGAGAGCATCATAACCGGGACAATTAAAAAGGCGGTCAGTGTATCCCGCTCCTGCGTGTGCTGCGGGGCTCGGTGTGCGCGCACCAGCTCTACTCCTCCTCCTCCTCCTCCTCCTCCCCGCCGTTACAGTCTCGCGTGGGTCAGGTCAAAACCGTTCGCGTGACGTTCGCGTTCTCCCTCTCTCTCTCTCTCTCTTGTTCATCACGCCCGCCCCGGGCAGTATGCGCGCGCGCGCGTGCATTCGAACGGCAGCGAGCGAGGCGAGGCGAGCGTTTTATAGTGGTACCCACGCGCACACATACACCAGTGTTGTTGCCGCGCGCGATCGGTGCACAGTATAGTAGCGCGATCGAAATCGTCGTTAGTAGAGTAGTAGACGGTTTAACCCAGTTTTGGCGCATCGATTCGCGATTTTAACGGCTGATTTTGCTGCGGTTAAAGTTTTTTCGGACAAAGTGTAAGTGACGATTTTCACTGTTGAGGTGGTGGTAGTATTATATAAAAGTAATTTGATTTTGGTGACGGTGGTGGTGGTGGTGTTGGTGATTGGGATATAAGAAGCAGAACGCGTGGTGGATTTGGAGAACTGTAGAGGAATGCTCAAGGTACATTTAGCGGTCGGCGGATGTGAATCACGCCTTTGACGCAAATCGCAAACTGATGATTGCTCCAAGTCTAAACTCGTATTTCTATATACATTAAAAGATAATTTGTCAGTCCGATAAGTCATTCTTTTTTCAACAAGATCGTGTTGTTTTTTTTTTCACAGAAACGATAAATTATATTCAGACAAAACGCGAAAGAATTCATTTTTCACAGTATATAATAATGTTTTTAGAGCGCTGTTTCTTTGTTTATTTAGAATTATAATTATTTGTTAAAATAATACAAAGAATGGAGATGAAAAACTTATCCGTTATAAAGAGTTTTCCGTATTTATTATTGCGGAATTAATTCCATTGATATATATTTACTTTAGTATTTATTTTGCTATTCGATTTATGAGAACATAAAATTATATGTTTTTATTTTATTTTCAATAAGTGCATTCGACCATATTATACTAATCTAAAAAGACTTTAATTCTTAGCATTTCCAAGTTCTCGATAATACAATCCTTCAATTTATTTTATATTCATTAATCATTTTCTTGTTTCAAAATAAAGTGCAGGAGAAAGATGTATACGCGTTTGCTTTTATTAACCAATGAAACATTCCCCGCTCCGTAACATCAGTTATATAGTCACTCAATATTTTAATCACGTCGCTATCTGTCTCACACCACAGCAGCAGCAGCATCCATTGCGATAAAGTGACTGTCTGTGCACATCTTTTAAATGTATAATGCATGCTGGTTATTAATAAACGTAAAAAATACACACACATCTCACCTTGAACCTAAAGCTGGAAACCAGAAATCGTGATATCCATTTCATCCCACTTGCGAATCGATATACAAGCACGCATACACATTGCGCGTCTGCTACATCGAAAGAGAGAAGAGACAAAAAAAACGAGCAATTAAAAGGACGGAAATTTATCGGAATGGTCCGCGGAAACCCGTTTTACAGTTCGCTTCGAGTGCTCCCTTTTACGAGGCGCTGATGCATTTGCGCAACGGCTCAAGTACGCTGCGCGCGAGTTTTGAAAAATGTCGCGTGTAAATAACCTTCGCGCTCGCGTAGGCAGGGCCGAGCCTGTGTGTTCTGGTTATGAAATATCGTTCACAATAAAATTGAAAGTCCATTGTCGGCGACCGAGTGAGCGCTAATCGGCAGGTGGAATGTTTACGAGCGCGAAAAACAGCTGAATATTTTGGATACCTGTCGGTAAGGCGTTCACATATTTTAGTGTAAATTTGTGATTAGCGCTTATTTTTTGCTGTGTTCTTAGATTATTAATGGAAATGTGAAACCGTGGCGTAAAAAATTAAAGATGAATTTCTAATCATTTACAAGGGAACCTGTTTTTATAGAATGGAGGAAATTCGATGTAATGGGGCAGTATTTTTAAATTTAAGAAAGTAAATAATTGCCAAATAAATTTTTATATTTTCATTAATAATTTATTTTCACTTTAAATGTATGTACAATCAAGTACAATTTGTGTTAAATTGCTTGAAAATTTAATACCGAGAAAATCGTAAGATTGTCATATTTTTCTTGCTGTACTAGCGCAAGTAATAGCTTTGTAATTTATGCAAATCCAAAGAAGTATTAAAGCCCGCAGTGCGGAAACGTCGGAAATGGAAACTTGAATTTCTTCATTTTATGGATAATTTTCTTGCTTGCACACTTCCTAAAAGACGTTAAAATCCATAAAAATGATTATCGACATAGAAAATTTTAAAAGTATAATATATTTTTTTCCGGTCTTTGTCTGTAATCCCGTTCAGAATTAAAATCCTAACAAATATATTGCTTATTATAAAACCAACAACATACCAAGATATAGCAAACATTATTACTGTGCAACAAAACAAACAGTTACACACGGCTTAATTTGAAATTGAGATCTCTTAATTACATAAAGATCTCCTTCATAACACACACAAAGCGCAAAACAATACAACTCCCGCATATATATACATATCTATATTTTTTTAGCAAAGACTTTCGCCCAATGTTGCGCAAACGCACACAGTAACAAAACGCTAAAACATTCCGCGCGCAACGCAAGCGCAGACCGAATCCTAAAACCGTTACAACTGATTTTTCCAAACGAGAATCTCAACTGTTTCCTTGAACTGCACAAGCCATAAACAAACGTCGACGGACCGGCGCGCACCACTCGAAAGTCCCGCGTGCGCGAGCGCGTGCAAACAATTTCCCTAATCGCGCACACACGACACGCGCGCGTATACATATATACACGAGTGCTTAATTGAAAAATTCCAGACGCGCTCTTCCTCATCCTCCTCCTCCTCTTCCTCTTTGAGAAGAAAAAAAAAGCTTCTTGGCAAGACTTTACGTAACAAGAGACTCGCTCACGGTCACGATCTCTTCCCTCTCTCGCGTTCTCTCTCCCTTGCAGTACACGTCTGCACTTTATACATACGACACTCTCTTTCTCTCTGGCGACGACGTCCCCCCGGATAAATAGTCGTGCGAGCGCGCGCGTACATAATCGAGAGCGACGAGAGAGCCGTAGCGAACGACGAAACGGCTAGCAAGAGGGAGAGAGGTGGGGTTATATGCAGGGATCGCTTTTTGACGCTCGATTTGGTTGGCGTAGGTGTATATGTGCGCGCTCGCTTAGTTCTCGGTAATACGAGGGGTGTCGAGAGACTGGGAGAAAGAGAGAGAGAGAGAGAGGAGAGTCCAAAGAGCTCGCTGAAAGCCCGAGTCGAGAGCTAATAAATAAGGTTTCTGATATGGGGAGAGGGAGAGAGAGAGGGTTGTAACAAAGGAACGCGCGTTCGCGCATTTTAGAATGTCAATGGCTGTATATTGGAGTTTTATGAAAAGTCTATTTGTAGCTGGGAAAAATCTATTGTTTATTGTTCTTTGATCTGTTCTTGGCGTTATATGTACGTGACTATTTCGTTTTGAGAATATAAAATATTTATGGGATAGTGCTTGCAAGCATTATTGCTGACGCGTTTCAATGGCTTCAAATCCGAAAGATTTAATAAGGATTAGAAACACTAAAAGCGCTAGGATGACTTTATAATTTGTAAAGATAAACTTGAAAGATTTTTAACACGGCAAGTTTTATACCGATTATGTGCATATAATACCAAGAGTACCTTAGATTTTCTTATAAAATTTTTCAACGAACGTAAATTAATTTCACTTCGTAGAATTGTGGACAAAACAAATATTCAGGCAAAAATTCGTATAATACAGCTTGTCAAATCGTAAACTAGGAAATTCAGTTTTATTGCGCTAAAACTTCTTTGGCTGTGTGCAGAAGTTCGAAATCCCAAAGTTACAACTATCGGATTTAACTGAGAAGGGACTTTACTACTTTCTAACTTAAACGAGCCGAGACTCTGGCTTATGCAAGTTCTCGCTTTATTAAAAACTAAGAGTTATGTATATATATA